>OY979726.1:5189200-5309200 GCA_963855995.1 Muricea muricata | reverse complement strand
ACTTACCATCTGACGATTTCCATCTGTAACCGTTTTTATCCTTCACGCAAATTAGAATACCTTCATTGTCATGTCTGTCTTTGGCCAATACCTCCGAACCATGGCTTGTATAGTTGCACGAGCCAGGATCATAACCATTCAGTGTTGAAATGCGCTGAAAAAGACAAATAGAATCATAAGGTAGAATACAACTACCTGCAAACGGTTTTACCTTCTTAAATATAAAGCTATTGCGCAAATTCCGTCAAGGGCCGCAAAAGCTAACTTTCTCATATTTTGCTGAACATGTAAAACTGTTCCCACATGCAGTAATTGGCATATGCTGTCGTGGTGATTTTGTCCTTATGGCGAAGTAGAAATAAATGAGCAAAAAAATAAAAATAAAAATGCAATGTTGTATTAAGAAATGAATGGCGTATTAAGAAAAACTATATTGTATTCGGTTAGATAAAACGGTTCACGATGATTTGACTGACGATTGCTGGATTCATCGTGAATTGCGTATGCATGCACGTATTTATCAGAAAAGTGCAAATTAAAGCTTCGCTTTCAATGCTTTGATTAATTCATTTTTACATCTTGGGCCTACGTGTAGTAGGATAGTATAAAATAGTCAAACGTCGTTGTCGAAACCACCTGGAGATAATGTCTCGTGAAAATTGTTTCCTTGTTCATTGCGAATTCAGATGCACAGTAACATGCATAGATGTGGCTAGAAAAATAATTTGCTGCACCAAAGACACTCAAATATAAGTTTGGAATTACTGTTCCGCATTCCACATTATGTCTTAAAAGTTTAAGTCTATATCGTATCATCACTCGAACAGCAGGATGTCTGTAATAAAGAGGTCAAGCCAAATTTAAGTTGTTGTCTTTTTGTTGAATTTTGTTGAATACATGTTGTCATGCAAAATGTAAAATTTATGAATTGGGCGGAACATGTTTAATAGACATTTCATGACATAGATTTGTCAAAAAAGAACCCCCCCCCCCCCTCCTTCCTCAATGCAAAAGGCAAAATTGTACTTCTGATTTTTAATACGGGGGGGGGGATATTGCTGTCGGATAGAAAATGCTGTAGTGCGACAGGCAAGCTGTATTTAATACTTACGGTTAAAAATGGATGCCAGACGAAATATGCATATCACAAAGAGTAATCTCACTTAACTAATTATTTAAAGTCGTTAAATGAACAGGGTCGTAGCCAGAACCGGTGGAATCTTAATTGTGTTGTGCTTAAAAGTGATGTTATGCGATCGAAAAAAATGTGGATGACGAAACAATTTTGCTCATTTGGTTAGTAGGTTTGCATATATGTTGTTCAACAAATTAGTTGGCAAATTTGTTTATTTTGGGGCGGAATCAAAATAATGTAACCGGGAGAATTTACATCACCGATATCCTGCTTGCTAGGTGCCTGTATATGTAATTTTGTTGTGTGTGCGTGCGGGCGGGGGGTGTTCGGATAACATTTAAGAAGAGCGTGTTAACATGCATGCAGTTTGTCTGATAATTTATGTGGATCTTTTAAAAAGATTTTCCTCACATAATACTCACAGCAATTGTAAACCTCATAGCACAATGACATCACAGTGGAATTCAAACTGAATGACATTTAAATTTTGATCGCGTGACGTTGAACCTACCTGCTTGGCAGTTGAGGTGATCGCCAAGGCGAGACAGAGCACAATCAGGGACAATTTGCAGTAATAATCCATGACAAATTCAGTGTTGTCTGAAAAAAAACGTGGAAAGAGTGCTGCCTAACAAAGGATTTTCTGCACTACTGAAATTTCATGCTTACATTTTAATGTCATATCGTCACACAGTCGTGAATTAAGATTGTCTAAGCGCAGAAGTTAGATGAGGGGCTATGGTTTCCACATGCATAACGAACTACGTACAAGGATCCAGCCTTCGATAGGTGAATTCTTCCCATCAAGGTTGACAGTTGGAAACTCGTCTTCTAAAAATCATCTATTAAATTGCGTCGAGCCATCTTGTTTAACCTTTCCAGTAACACTTTAACGTAATTAAATTTGACTATACCGAAGATAGTTGACCGAAAGCCAAAACAGATTATCAAATGCAACAGAATTCCATAAGTTATATATAAGTAGGCTAGATTACGTATGTAAACAACTAGAATGTTTTAGGATGTTTATCAAATTATACTCTGTATATACACTGATACAATATCATCGCAAAAATTTTTAGGTTTTAATTTTTTTTTCGAACTTAATTTGAAAACTGTTTGAGGTCGTTTGATAAGTAATTTACAAAATTTGTGTCCGTTTTGTACCAGTGTCTACAGATACTCGTGCAAAGCATTCGTGTCCGTATATACACTGGCAGAGAACGGCCACTCATATTGTAGATGTTACTTAAGATATAATTGCTGACATATATTACAACCATTAATACAATAAATTGTATTCTTACCTTACTATATATTGAAAACTCGCAACCTAAGTGCGTTTGTTACACTACAGGCGAACGCCTCATAAGTAATGAGCAATGCTAGTGCGCGCGTGATCTTTTATGACCTAAGTTGTTTACCACGGAAAAAGCATTCGAAAACAGCACTTGAATGGGAGCGCTTTACAGCGCGATAATAACTGCTTTTGACAAGTCATTGAAATATGAGAATTTTGAAATTCCGAAATTAAATGATACTTGTATATATGTGATATCAATGTAAACAGGTTTTAACAATAACAATATGTTTTTTCGCAGGAAATGGTCATTTCATGGTCTTCTTCTGAGGATATCTCTTTGTTTGCATACGGTGGAAAACCTCGTTTTCTAGGTATGTTGATGCGTCTCGGAAAGGCATGATTTCGGGAATTAATAATACTATTTTGTCAACTTCAGACTTCTTGTATCACCGGATGTCGGATTTTGTTTCTTAATTAATGCAAGTGAATTGCGCATTGAAAATTCGTCAGGTATTATAAAAGTTCAGTAACATGTGGACAGGTCATTTACAGTAAATTGGATTCACAATTTTTTACACTCAACTTAAATCTCTTTGGGACCGAGCAAGCAGACCAAACAATGCTGCTCGCGCACGCTGCATGGCTGCGGCGAGAACCGATAATTAGATGCATGTACATGAAGTTCAAGGTCGTGCACTATGTTTTAAATAGCTTTGACGATGCAGACTCACTGTAAAACTTGGGCTATGTTTAAACTTCCTTTTCAATTCTAATACCACTACCATAGAATAAGAAATGAATAGAAGGGCCACTCAGCAGTGCAACATGTCTCCCTATGTTTATGCAGTTTACTGGCTGCCACCAGCCAGTTCAGCATTCCTATTGGCCAGAAAATGCAATTGACTGGCTGAGAAAATGCTAATAACGTGCGTAATGCGACATGCGCGGCTTCAAAAACTTCAAAGGCTCCGACGCGAGTGGCCCTTCTATGTATTCTTATTCTATGCCACTACATGGCGGTTTATTTCCGCTATGCAAATATTTTCATGTTCATAGATTTTGAAAACAACAATTTCTGAAAGAATGATTAATAATTGCGAATTTGCATTGCGGGACCAAGCGTATTCACATTAGCGTGTAAGTAAATAAGTCGTCGAATTGTGTATGTAAATAGTTGTCAAAGTCAGACT
This sequence comes from Muricea muricata, assembly GCA_963855995.1. NCBI lineage: Eukaryota > Metazoa > Cnidaria > Anthozoa > Malacalcyonacea > Plexauridae > Muricea > Muricea muricata. Next base: position 5,305,572 of record OY979726.1, on the reverse strand, counting down.
CTAATTACTAAATTATGACATTTATGTCACATACACCAGGTTAGTGTCGTGTGCGACTTATCGTGTAAATCTTGGCTCTGTCGTCTCTCGTGAGTTCAATTATGCTTTTGTGTAATATGCTGCGTCAACCGGCTGCATGCTTGTTCTTCAGTCAGTCAGTCAATTAGTGGAATAATCTTCTCCTCTTTGCGTACTTCACATGGCAATCTGGAGCTCATAATCAGGTTGCATTTTGAAATTCTTCATATTGGATAAAAAAAGCGAAGTGGTACTGCATTATTTATCTTAATAATTTGCTAACATGAATATAGCTTGTTTACAATACAGTTAATAATCTGTTTACTCTTCAAGGCGTTTTATGAGTGTAATGAGTCCATAAGCAGTTGTTTACTTGCGGTTTGCAAGTTCCCGCTTGAAAGGATTAAAATCACAACGGGGTCACACGGGGTCCGTCATTGCAAGGTCCGGCAACACTATGCCTATCGGATAGCGACATTTTCAAGCTTTCTAAAACAACCAGGTGATCGCTCTCAAACAGATTATTCAGCTATAATATTTTATTATAAGTCAAGGTCCCTTTTAGTTGCAAGTGGTAAATTTATTTTATCAATTGCCTATTGATCTGTAATTTTATGACTTTTAGAAATATCCTGTATAATGTAACGGTAATGTTCCGAGGGAAAATTTCCTGGTCTATGGAGGATTGTTTACCACTTTTTGTTTAAGGTGGGAATTACACTTTACTGGATTGCTTTTCATGCCGGATTGTAAAGTGTAAAGTCCCGTGTATGAGAGAGCAAGCACAAATTGCGTGCAGCGGATTCCCATTTTTAAGCCTTTTTTTTTCAAAAATATAGACATTAAATAGAGTAGTTGTCGTTAAATTCGCGCAAAAATAATTTGCTCACCGAAGTATACCGGATTGCACTACATGTTTACATGGCTATAAAACGTATCGGATTGCTTTTTATCACCTTTAAAGCGCAGTCATTTTCGCTCCGGGGAACATATGGGATTGCTAGAGCGTTGGGTGAACGGCGTTTCCCCAATTCAGTATGAAAATCACTACGATCCGATGCCATCCGGTATAGTGTAAACGCTGGAACTAAACTGTATCGTTTTAGGACGAAAGTAATGCAGCAGTTTCGATGAATGATAGAGGCCACTAAAACCACCTGCATTTCGCAATGAGAGCCCGAAGTAGACTTTTGACATAGCTACCATAAAACTTGAGGAGGCATCGTAATCTTTTTCACTGAAAATAAAAGGGAACGCGTTTTTTGGGGGGCAAATTCAAGTCCCGGATGCAGGGCCAGGCGCTTATTGGCTGAGCTGATGCATCCTTAGCAACCACCTTAGCAACAGCAGAAATCTGTATGAATTTTTTCCTCATCGTTGTTGAGGTCGTTTTGCTGGTTGTGCGGGCAAAGTAGTACCCTTTCAATTGTTTTTATTATTTTAGACAATCTGAAATGATATTTGCAATATTTTTACGAGGAAAAACATTTTAAAAAGCAGAAAAACTCGTCTAATATGACTTTTTTGCCTGGGACATCGTGAATGAGTGAACATCCGGGACTTGAATTTGCCCCCCCCCCCCAATCGCCGCGCTCCCAAATTTTACCCTCGATGTTCCCTCTACTGTTATTTATAATCTCTATGATAGCTACGGAGTAGAACAGTGACTGCATGGGTGAAAAAAACCAGGAATTATCTTGTAAATTGTTGGGTTTTATTAAAACATGATTCCAATTAATAACTGCTAATTTGAACAATTTAATTTAGTGTAATATAATTAATATATTGAGATTTACATTAGAGATTTGGTAAGGCAATTATATATTGTAAAATTTCATTATTGAAGTCCCTATAATTAATCAGTATTTCCAATATTAAGCGCGATGCAAGATGGAGTTCTAATCCTTCTTTAAAATTTGTACACTACATTGTATAATATATAAATTCTGGCAGCTAATTTCACGTCACTTGCATTTGAATCATGGATCCATTGCCTTAATTGCCTGCAGATTCTCTTGTCGTGGTAGATGCTTAACGATATCTTCTAGGCACGGGATTGTTGTACCTTGTATATTCTGGGAAAAATATAGCGCATTAGTGTTTAAAGGGTATTGGGAATTATTGACTTATGCCACCGGTTACTTACAGTGCGTCTGCTATATGTTGGGCCGCTTAGGCAACACTAAAAAAGCGAATTGAAGAAAATACTAAAATAAAAAAATCAATCAAAATTGTACTAATTAACGTGGCGCAAAACAATGCCAATTTCACAATAAGTGTACTCTGTAGTAATAAGCGTAAAATTAAAAAAAGAAAACGAATTAAGTATTATCGTGGACTGTAAGGATCAAACACTTATACAAAGTATGTACCCCACCTTTACACAGCATGTTTCCATATCTAAACCGCGCTATCAACAGTAGTGGACAATATGCAAGTTTTGTCTAAGTAGCCCCACTTATAGTGGCCGCACTGTGCATCATATGTCATGACGTGCTTACGTTTTGGAATCATTTCTTCCTCTTCTTCCTCTTCGCTTTCATCGTCTATTAATCTTCTTTTGTTCCTTAGTCGATTCCTAAAAATAACAATAGTTATTAACGGTTTTCCTTTTTGTAACTTGAGATTTTTAAAAAATGCGAGTCAAAGTAAAACGAAGAAAGGGTAGGGCCTCAGTAGTTATTTTAGCCTTAATTAAGAGGCGCAACAAAGCTAGCAGAATGTTACTAGGATCAGTTTACTTAATTGCGGGTCGTAGACTAAATCCAAGCTTGCTCTTTCGTGGTTCCAGCTTTGCATAATAATCTGTATAATAAATCTTCATTCCGCTCTCCATTGGGCAGTAAATCTGACTCTCTAGTTAAGGTTCTCACAAGAAGGAAAACGGAATAACAAAAATCCACTCGGATAAACGCGCCACTTCAGGCTCCGGTTAATATAACATTAACAGGCTAGTGGCGCTAATAGTGTTGGCCACCTATGCTTCCCTACTGTGTTTTGACGTTTTTGCATAGGCTTGTTTTTTATTTTACCTTTTGATGCATATACATGACGCCCATATGATTCCGCTAAGTCCTGAAGCGCACACCAATGATCCCACAATGACATAAACAATCACCCAATCTTGAAAGGAAATGTATTGTAGTGATGAATAAGCATTTTAGTAACACAAATGAATGTTGTATCCATCATTGTGAAACTCATTAATAATTCATAAGAAAACACAAAAGAAATCATGAGCGTGAAGGAGTCCGTATACTCTGATACAGAATTCTGTTGATTTCCATAACTTTTAACTTTGATTTTCTGGTCTTATATAAGATGTATTTTCAATATTACTCCCAAACTGATCTACAAAATTGGAGAGTTTCACAGGCTATTTACAAAATTCGCGTCCGTGTTGTATCAGATATACAACTCTCGCCTTCGGCTCGAGTTTGTATATGCTGATACAACACGGCCGCTAATGTTCTAAATAGTACGTAATACCTGAGGTTAAGCCTTCGCGAAAACGCATACTCCGCAGTGACAATTTCACTGCAGTAAAAACGTGGTAATCTCTTCTCAATGAACACCAAGCACAGAACCTCAAAATTAGATTGCATCCAGCCTTAACTATCGTTTAAACATAGGGAGGGGAAGTTAAACTTTTTGACCAAAAATGTGCGAATTGTCGGCACCTTTTTTCCCTTCGTGAAAACAATAACACGATCGAGTTATTATAATTCTCGTCTTCATAGTAGCATGGCCATTTCAATTTCATATATTGACTCGTTGACGTCATTTTACATGTTTTGTGAGTTGATATGACAATGTAACAGTTCGCTGGTAACTAATTAGGAGCAAGGCATATTTTGATTACATAAATAATAACGTAAAAGGTAAAAGCAACCAATACTTCAAAAATACATTTGTGTTTAATGCAGGGGGGGGGGGGGAATTGTAGCAAAAAAATTTGTTGCAAAAACTTGCAAAGCGTTCTGTAAATGTCGTTGCTTAATTACATTGTTGCTAATTAATCAAATCATGACGGCTAAAAATGTTCGTTAGATGCATCAAAGCTCAAATTGACTGGAAATTGGCTTGGATTTTTTACCTCTCTCTTTCTCGGCATCATCCACTGATCTGTGCATGTAGGCGATGAACGTATTTTCATCTTTGTCTGCAGGTTTTCTGAATGACTGACACTGCAGACCATCTTGGCACTGTACTGCATAGCATTTCTGTTCTTCCATGTAGGCTACGTCACAACTGTCCTTACGACAGCAGTGAGCCATGCATGAGTTGAGATTATCTACAGTACCCATGTCGGTTAGCTTCGCTCCTGATAGCTTGCTATTTTTTGTTATCTTACTAGGTTTACAACGCGGATCTCTGCTCGCCGCAGCTTCGTTTTCTTCCGTATTCACCTCGGTTTCTGAAGGAGAAAGAAACGGTTTATGGTAGATAAACGAGTAGGTAAGATCAATTTGTGATAAGAGAAAGGTAAAGGAAAAAAACAGTGGTATTGCCAAACTCTCGAACTAACGTTGCAGGCGTCGTTAGCGCAGTGAAAAACACGTAAACCATATAATTTTTAACTGCAGTTAAATGCAACAAAAAGAACTCTGTCGTTTTGAGACAAAGCCCTTCGTCTGAACGTCCCGTCCAAATTCTAGTTGAGTGGGCCGTGTAGTTGAATTTTGTTACTTGTATAATTTCTATTCGAGACTAAAACACATTTGAGCTGCGAAGCCAAGGTTCAAACCTTAGTGAGCGTGTAATTAACACCGGGGCCGTAGCTAATGCTGCATATGAATTCTATTGTTCTGCTGGACTCGTTCCATTTGAAATCAGATTGATTTCAAAAAAAAAGTCGTGACACAAGTATGTGAATATTCACACAAAATCAATTAAAGCTCAATGTACCGCCATGGCGTTGACGATAAAATAGTATCGCCCTGGCATTGACGTTAAAATGGTAGGCACAACGGATCCCAAGTAACTGGGCAATAACCTGCATGGATGAGGCCGCTTACCTTAGAGAGATGAAGCAAATGAAACTAAAGCGATTATGTCGTGTAATGTCAAGTTAGAACAATCAATAGTTTTGTGCACCTTTTACTGATGGCTTTTGTACAGGCGATGTGAACGCCATTAACGGTGATTCCTCATCATCCTTCGCCATTGTCGTCTTACAACTTTCAGGGGAATTACACGTGACTGTGAAACACTTCCCTTTCTCTAAATATGCTAAATCACACATGGTTTGTTCGCAACACTTTGCCATACAGTCTCCCATAGATGTGACGTCGCTGGCTAACGTAAATGTTCCTGATTTTCTTCCTTTGATCAGCTTCTTATCGTTAGTTGTTGGCTTGTAGTGACATTTGAGGTTTTGTGATATAGCAGGAATAACAGGACGCTCAACTGACAAAAGAACAGAAAGTGGCATTTCATTGATATTTTACGAGATCGTACTACTGTATACTAGCCGTTAGTAAACGTGCTTTCGATTAAACGATTAACGAGTAGTCGTTCTGACTCGCTACTCTCGAGTAGTCGCTACTTGTATTCACTCGCTAATTGCAACCCGTGAGTGTGGTTTTCACTCGGTACAACTCAAAAGTTTTCAGTCGTTGCACATGCTATCATATATCAAAACGTAATGCAAAACCTTAACTTCGCTGGAAAGCAATAAAATTAAAATGCTAGTAACAGCAAACACTCGCCTATTGCGAGTAGCGAGAATAGCAAGTAGCGAGAATAGCAAATAGCGAGGGCGACTATGCCTTTTACTCCCGAGTACTCGCTAACACGAACAACCTGTTCAGGGTCTAAGTTGATGAAAACAGCATTGGACAATATTTTGCTGCTCACATGCACTGTTCAACGTTGGCAAGAATATTGCTTAGCATTGTTGGGCCTAATTTAAATTATTCCGCAACTGAATATTAATATCTTTCCAGCATTCAACCATCTTGGCAGCACAACATTGCTAAATTCTGTTTTCATCAACCCTGATCAGGTTGCTCGTGTTCCGACAGTACTGTACAGTGAGTTCTCCTACAGTAGAACAAGTTTCGGTACGGAACAAATAAAATAGGACTCATCAGGTTTTTAAACATCATGAATAGGAGTGTACTTCTTCAAGTTTACCTTTTTTGGTACTTGTTCCCACAGGACGAACAATAGCCAGCTTTGGTACGAAATTCGAGGGTGGTGCCGGTGTTGTTTCACAAGATTTCTTGTCTTTACATGCCACGGAATAACAAGCCTTTCCCAACAGTAAGACCAAGTTGCATTTCTTCTCTTTGCAGCAGAAGTCGACACATTTGTCCATAGAATCCACCTGACCGTGTTCCTTGAAGGTACCGGCACCTTTACCCCCGGATAATGTGACGTCTTTCATTTGCTTTACGGCTTTGCAACTTGACTTCTTTCCTGGGCCTTGAACTGCCTGAGTCAACAATAAAGCGAAAAACATAACAATGTAGATGGCTAGCTTAACGCTCACTTTGAACAATACTTGCTAAATTATAAGTTATTCACTCATGTCGATACTTCTAAATGCGTAGCTACTTTTCTTCTTTGCTACGCCGCTGCAAGCTAATATAATAGAAACTAGGCAATAGGCATGTAAGTGATCGTAAAATGTGAATCGAGTATAAACAAACGTTAGCCAAATTTGTCTATTGTTGTTGTGCCTTATTTTGAATTGAATATACTATATGTAAAGAAAAAAAAAGACAGGGAAGCCTCTTGAAATGCCATTTCCGAGATTCAAATTTTTTGCAAGAGACTCAAGATTTTCCGGTAAATACATGGTCCTTATAATATATTTCTGGATGAGAATGAAGAAGCCGCCGTGTATGTAAATTAGCATTCTAGCAGTGGTCGTGGTGTCGCAAATTTCTGGTAAGAGTCGCTTGTTAGAAAAACCTTGAAACAAGGTTTGAACAAGATTTGAACTAAATGATTAGAGAACGTCAGGAACTGCATGATTACTGGCAGGTGGAAGATTTTTACATGTTTACCTTACCTCTTTCAAAGCAGTAATAGGATTTTCTTTGTTTTGTTCCTGTTTACCAGCAGCTTTCCCAGTCGACGATAACGTCAGTTCGCCGTTAACCATTTGAAGCGACATTGCTTGCCCAGCTTTGACATTCTTTAACTGATTTCTTAATGCTGTGTTGTTGTTTTTGGGTTTTGGCGTCGTGGGCTTCGCGCTTTGCAGAGCAGAGGCTAAATCTTTGAAGAACAGGAGATATTGAGATAAAGACTTAGACATAAGTTTCTTCTCGCTACTAAATGAACTCCATCGAGTAAGCGTTTTGTTAAATTTAAGGGTTCTATTTACGTCTTATATGGCATTGGCACGCAACACGTTATGGACAAAACGAATATGCTCTTGGAGATCAGTCCTCGCGATCACAGTTTATGAATTTCAATATCAACGTAATATGCTGAATTTCCTAAAAAATGGTTACAATGGAGCTAAAGTATGGAATGAACTACCAAGTGGAATAAAAAATTCTGTGAGCGTAGGGTATCTTAATTCTCTCTTATTCATACCTCTACAATATCCAGTCTGTTCTTTCCTTTTAGTAGTCTCATATTATAAAATATTATAAATAATCTTAATCTATGTTTGTTATTTGTGTATTTTGTAATTTGTTTCAATTCACTCCCCTCTTAGAAATTAGTTTTTAGCTCTAGGGTCAGCGTCTTTAAATAAACTGTGTATCATGCCATACCCAGTTTTTCTATTTCGTTCTTAACAACTACTATAGACTGTAGTCGGCAGAAAGTTTATTCAATCCCAAAATTTTTGTGCACATAGAAAGGTATTCCTGTGATTTTAATGGACTTACTGTAGTACAATACCATGATTGTTGGAATAGCAAAGCAGTATATTATTTTCTCGAGTTGCAAATAGTATTCAATTGACTGTATTATCTTGGAACACTATCTTTGACCATACTATACCTGTTGTATCTCCATTCATGAGAAGAATGTTTGGTTTTGGTGGTGGAACTTTGACTTTTGTGTTTTGTTTAGCAGCATTGCCTTTTGGAGGTGGAATTTTAGGCAGGTCGTCCTGTTTGGTGCCAAGTGGTTTCGGCGTTGTTTTGGAATTGACCGGTTGTTTCGCTGCAGCGTTATTCAGTAAGTCGTCCAGACTTTTTGTGGAGTTCTTGACGGTCTCATTCAGGTCGTTAAATACTGGGAAAAGCATCACAATCAGATCAGTAAAATTCATGTACTTACTTTGTTTGCATTTCAGTGCGCATATACAACAACTGGTAGATATTGTGAAAACAGCACGTTTCCTTGAGAAGTATTACTGCTATAGCTGCAAGCTACCGTTTGGGTGAGATTTTTCCGCATTCTTAACCGATTACACATTTATACTTTACCCCAAAACGTTAACATTGTAAACAAATTGTGTGCACACTTGTCAACAACGTTAGTTTTGTGTGTGTGATAAATCGAGCGAACCAATCAATATTTTGCGGTATATTCTCAGAAATTTTGTTTTACTGGTAAGAAGTATTGGAAACAAATATTGGAAAATATTGGAAACAAGTATTGGAAACTAGCTTATTTAGTTAATTGTAGTAGCTTGCAAACTGAAGCTATTTCTTCAAAGATTTACTAGTATATACCTCCAATAATATTCGGAGATCCTATAAATCTCACGTACGAAATCCGTGGATGATAGGTGGACGAAACAGCGGGCTGGGTCCGACATCCAGCTTCCGTCTTGCACTCGACCGTGAAACAGTTCTCCGCTATCATGAATGCCACATTGCATTTCGGGATTTCACAGCATATACGTCGACATTGTTGGATGTCCTGTACTTTACCGTGATCTCGATATCTCCCGGCATTAAGACCCCCGGCTAGTGTGACTTTGTTGACCACGTGACCTTTAGGGCATGTCACGTGCGTGACAGTTTGTACGTCATTTCCCTGCAGTTTATCTATTAAAATGAAATAAGTAGCAAGTTATTCTTTTTTGTTAACTTGGCATTATTATTATTACAAGTCTGAAGACTTGATGTACGTCTCCGCGGTTCAAACAGCTTAGATTTCGAAGCGGAGACTATACGAATAACAATATATGAGTAATCAAAACTTTTGAGGCATGCTGAGATAATTTTGATCGACCAATCTTACAGCAGAAATCCAGTATTATTACATATATTAACTAGTAATAGAGGTGGCCAGCTCTTAGCTTATCAGGTTAAACATTGCCTCTGGGCGGCCATTGTCATGTATAGATATTAAGGAATATCATGATCAATAGAAAGTAAAGAACATCACGTGTTTGGTGAAATATTAATGTTTGATGAGTATTATTCACGTCAACCAGGTGCAATAATCATGTTTCGCACAATCGCCTATACCCAGAATATATCTAAATGACTGTAAGCCACGGTCGCGTTTCATTCACGGTCAAAGGTTTTGACACTTTAATAGTGATCTGATACTGCAACAGAGCTTTTTATATAATGACATGTTTCAAGTTAGTATAGTGGCGTTACAACAGCAAGTCAGCCTTGTGTTGAAAAGTTGGACCACGAGTGCAGGAATTTGATCACGCTTTCCTTTGATTTAAACATAAACAGACTAGCGAACAAAACACGAGTTTAAGATTCTTTATCGCTAAAGACATGTAACGCCTAAGGTATTACTTTACCTTGTAATGCTGTGGTAGCAGTTATTTTCTCTCTGGAAGCAACATACGCAATCTGTGGGTTGAATATACTTGGCTGAGCTGGAATTGTTTTGCACAGATCTCGGCTATAACATTTTACGTTGAAGCAGTTCTGCCCCAACATGAATGCTAGATCACATTTCTCGCTTCGACAGCAGATGTTGTAACAGTCTGAAAGTTTTCCCACTTTTCCTACGTCCGTAAAGTCTCCCGCTTTCAGTCCGCCTTTGAGGGTTACTTTTGTAAGTGGTGTCATTTTTGGGCAACTGAATTGGGCGTGATCTCCGGGGCTTTCAAAATGAACTAGGAGAAAAAAGATGTGGAAGTTCATAGACATGTCGGAAAAGGCTGAAAATTTAAATTTTGCCTTAATTAAAGTGACGTCATCATGAAAAATATTAAATCTTTTGACCTATATCAAATATCATTTGTGAGTAAATTATCCGGACGCATTTAGTCTCTCGATCTCTTGTCTTGCTCTCGAGGTATTCATTTTTTTTCATTAAAAGAGATTTGATAAACCAAGAATATTCCTGAGAAAGGCCAACAGAACGTGTATAATTTTATCTTAAAAGTTATACCAATACTACTGTATAACTAACCAAGAAGCATCTATTGCGTATACTAATTTAATCCCTAAAACAATGTTGAATCTATGCGAAATGAGGCATAAAGCAACATAATTGATCGGTGGGGGAATGGGGAAGGTTAGTGCTAACTAACAATGAGCCTACCTGTGTGTTTGACTCCTTCAGTGTTCCACCTTGTGACGTATGATATCGTGGGAGAGTAGGCCGAAGGTTTGGCTTTGTTCATCTGACAACTCTTCTCGTCAGCACAGCCGACTAGATAGCAGCGTCCACCCAAAAGAAATGCTAGGTCACAGGCTGAAAACCCGCAACATTTTTTCTGACATACAGGCATGCCGCTGACCATTCCCATGTCTTTATATGTTCCAGCATTTATTCCTCCTTGCAGTGTTACCTTTGAATTTAGAAAACGTGAAAGTTGTTAGACTTCTTAACCCACCTTCTACTATAACTTAAAATGAACGTTGTCGAGGTCATTAAAGAAGTCCTTCTTGATGTAACCTATGCTAGCTGATCTGATTCATCATATTTCTTATCATAAGGTGTGTATGAGGGTAGCAACAAAGTAGATTGCAAACCACACCGCCCGATGTGATACAAAATTTGATTGGGTCGGAAAAAATGTCGAGCCGATCAAATTTCATTTAACATTTAATCATTTGATATTTGCTTAGCGGGTCTAAACTGTCGAGAAATTTCTATCTATGTATCTAGAAACATTAATGCGCCAATTTTTTTTATCTCAATCATAAATACTTCTGCACCGTCTTTTTAATATTGATACACCAACCTCTCGATAGATTTTGCCAGCCTTGCATTGTCCCGCCATTCCAGCCATAGCGGGATTAGCTCCGGTTGCCAAAGGACTTTTCTTTGCCAGCAGACCAGGATTTGCTAAAACGTCCAGGGTTGTGTTTGCTAAAACAATAAATTTTAATCTTATTAAGTCGATCATTTGTTTGTAAAAAGCTTCTTTGGCGTTGCCAGAATTGTACATTTGCGGAACATATTAACAATTTGAAGTCTGATTGTCAGGAGGGCTGGTCCCTTAAGCAGAGGTTTATATATGTAATTATTTATTTTTGAGTCGGTTTTCTTTGATGTACCGCGGGTTGTATATGGGTTATTTACCTTGAATAAATAATTAGATCAAAGTTGTGGAAAAATCTCGACGAATCTCGACTTAAATTGTTTAAAGTCAAAAGACTCTGTTAGAAAACCTCTTCAAAAATAAATTAAGTTAGTTAAATACCTCAAAAGTCGGGATGTATGTCATATACAGCATTCGGACGCTGCGCGTCCTTGGGGGTTGTATCAGTGACATACATCCTTCCTCGGTATTTAACTCTAACGCAAAAATTGTAAAATTCATATACCTCCCCCCCTATCCCCCCCCTGCAAAACACAGCAGTTACATTTTCATTTGTTTAGTCATCATCAGAACTTGCACAATCGCTTGAAAGGCTGCTTGTATAACAACGGTAATTCAGTGTTCTTTCCATTGTTTTGAAAAATTTTATCCGTCCTTGTGAGTCATTAGCGCTTTGAAATTGTTTGTCTTCATGCAAAGGCTTAACCCCAAAGTTAACAAGGTGTTGACTTCTTGTTTCTGAGGAATAAAACAAAAGAAGACAGTTATATCAGGGTCTTAATTATGTCCCTAATGACTTCTCGGGAAGTGCCATTGAGGTATTCTTTTTTGCAAGGAGAAACGTTTAGCTTACGGAAACATCCATCTGACGTGTAGTTAAGTTGCGAAAGATTGGTAAACAGGCCTAGAAATATTATAATAAAAGCAACACCTGGAAATATAAAGCTATCACAGAGAATATAGTGATAAATATATGGCATGGGACGAATCGTAATCAAACACAAACACTGCAAATTTGAATTAAAGCCAGGCGGGATGTCGAATAGAGTGCTGTCAACTGCCGAAAATCCGTGTATAACTCTGCTTGTCAATAAGTGGTAAAGTGTAGCTTATCGATGTACGATATATTTGAGCTCTAGCAGAAGACTATTATAACTTTAATTGAGCCAAGTATGATTTTGTGGAAACACCGGGTAAATTTATCATGGCAAAGCTTTCAGTCGATCCGTAATAATGCTGTATCAGCACTGATAAAGAACCGACCTTGATTGACAATCATCATGCAAGCACACAAGGAACTATTATGAACTCTACTGGGTTGCACGTGCAAGCAAAGGTAACAAACTGCTCAAATCATAGTGAAGTGCTATTTTAGCCGTATTTACAATACAGCCCTTTGGTTTAAGTCAGGCGAGTTGTCTACATGCATGTAATTATTTAGCCAAACATTTGTACAAGTACAGCTCCGGTAAATTTTAAAACATCCCAGTTTACGTCAATTTCAAACGAGTTAAAATTAGCCCAAGCAGGGAGAGAGGATCCAATTCTACCTCATGAATGATCGCTATGGAGTTTGATTAATGTTGTAAGTCATGAAGCTAATAGCTGGCTTTCAGTACGTGCATGATACGTTTAGCGCTTGGTCGTCAACCCAAAGGTAATAATTGACCTTGTGTTTAGTAGCAAGTATACACAAATTTGTTCGCTTCCACGGGGCACAAGGCGCAATATGTGTAAAGTTGACTACCAAGCGCTGTCCTTTGTCAAATTATTGAGTGACACACCAAATGAAATGGCGATGTGACAAGCCCAAACAGAAACGCTGAATAAATTTCTTTTCTATGGGGAGGGAAAGGCGGAGAAGCAGTAGCGCGTGAAGATCAGTAATAAACATATTCATACAGTCCATATATATAAAGCATTTTTGTCAGCAACTACCGATGAAAGATATCACGGACAACTTGCGGCATCTGTGTACGCAATCTACAATCCTGGACGTTCCATTGAATTAGGGGAAGACGTGGTAAATTGGGGTTTCTCCTTTAAAGATAACCGATTATAAGCGGGCGAGAAGTTTTGCCGAACAATAAGCCCGCACAAGTGGAAGAAAGCTCAGTGGAAATGACCTGTAGCGTGGGTTAGCGGTAACGATTGCGGAAATATATATAATATATTTATGCGTTTCTGTTGAACAGTATATATTAGAAAACGTACATGACTTCTTTGCTATCTTCTTTACGTGTGCTATCAAGACTTGCACATCTGATGTATCAGTTGTCGTGGATTCACACTCGTCATCACTGACGCATTCGACGGCATAACAGTTCTGCGCAGACATAAACGCAACATCACATGACATGTCTTTGCAACATAACTGAATGCAGGATTTCATCTCCGTTACTTTTCCCATCTTTTTGAATGTTCCTGCACCAATTCCACCTTTCAGTGTTACATTTTCTTCTATCGGTGTCTTCATGCATTGTTGAAAGTAGTCAGCCAGTAATGGAACTGGAAAATATAATGCGTATAAATGTATGCTTGAATGCGGCGGAAATCAAACCAACAGCCTGTGGAGTTTTAGTTTCTTCGATATCATTGCAATCTTAAATGATGCATCTTGGATGTGTCTTGTTCTTATGTACTCAAGCAGGTGAAAGTTAGGTTTTTGGTGTCACTGTAATTAAGCTTATATCCACACCAAGCAAGGTGAAAAATGTTTTCTTAATTCGAGTGGAAATCATACACATTTCGAAATTCAAGCCGGGAACAGTTGATAAAAATTCATCATCAACTATAGGTTCTCCAACAGCGGGAATCGAACGCCTTTGCGATGCTGATGCAATGCTCTAGCTACGGTGGGAATCGAACCTACGATCTCTGGAATGCTCATGAATATGCATTCAAGATTACGTTAATATCGAGTTAGTTAACGAAATCAACATACTAGAACGGATCTCAACTTAAAAAGTTTGACGTTTTAATACTCGTGGTTAAAAATATACCACAGTGAATGTATTATCTTCTTAACTGCTTTTCAATATCATATAAAAATTACAGACCACATAAGTTAAACTACAATAATATTAACGTTCCTAGTGTCGGTTGTGCAGTCGAAGTCACATGAAAACATGAGTTCTTTCACCACCGAAAACGATATAAACAGAATTTGAAGGACACATATTATATAATATGAATAGCAACAGCGAATCTCTTAATATTGCAGTCAGCAAAAGATATCTTATGTTTTAAAATTTACTTTTACTCCAGTTTTTGTGGTTGAAATCAATAATCTTGGCATACGTGCAAAGAATTCAAGTAAAAATCCACTCTATTTTCAAGTAAAAATCCACTCTATTGTCATTCAGGTAGAAAAAGTATAAATGAAATTCGAACACATTGAAGCCTTGTAGTGACAACACAGCTATTATTGATGTTAAAATGCAGCTGCTTTTCTTAGTTGAATGCTTTGAAATACACGTGTAGTATAAGTAGATATTTTCTACGTCGGAATGTATTTTTTAATAACTAAATAAAAAGGTTGTACATCTGAGAAGAAAATATATATTCAAGTATCGTGATTATAGTATCATATTGTATAATAAAAAGCTCATAATTGAAAGCTACCTGCGAAGACCAACAATAGAAGTAAAACGTTTCGACACATCATCTTCCCCGTCGACTGTGATTTTACCCTTCGTTGTTACAGCACTATAAGTTCTTTTGTAAATTACATCCTTCACTAAAATTCCATACTTTTAAGTTAAATGTCTGACATTTTCCTCCATTGTTACCTGTGTTAGAATCTCGTATATTAATCCATTTCATTCCTTGGCAGGAACAAAGAGCCGTCGCGCGCTGACAAAAGGACAACTTGAACAGCCAATCAGATGACGGGAAGCAACACAACACCAGAAGGTTTGATAAACTACTTTTACCAAATTGTATAAATAAGGAGCGGGGATATAATGCGGGAGCGAAACTATCAACTACGTTTTTCGCGTCTGAGCAATCAAAGTTTTTCACTAATTAGCCACGCGAACGCCTTGTCCTAAGAAATTCAATCCATTATTTGTCGATTAAATTCCTCGTCATTTTAACAGTAGATGGCAACGTTTCAACTGCAATAATATTGGGATGGAGAAAGGCCTTGAGCTTGACCTGATAAGATAAATATAATCGAAGCGATTTCCAGGTATGACAAACAATTGCAGTGGAGAGAAATTAGGGACTCGAGAAATGTTTGGCTGTGGGATGAAATTTTGAATCTGCGGCCTTGTATTGCCGCTTCAGGACTCGAATTGCGAAAAAACTGTCAGAGATTTTTTTTCAAGTTCAGAACATTTTTCAGCGCAAGTGTTCTAACTGCGTGTTTGTGTTACATGCAGCTGTTTCATAGAAGAAGACGGGTCTGTATCCTTGCAGAAATCAGTCTTCTACTCTTACTGTCAGACGGCCGATCCAAGAGCGATATATAAGCTCATCTAGGGGGCTCACGCCTATTTGTATCTGAATACATACGTGGATCTTTGCTAGCGTCAACTTTATACAATAATAAAACATGGAAACACAGCTTCCAGGAACATAACATTGCGAATTTAATTGGTCTATATGTTGATGTAACATCAAAACAGTTTGATATATTCCGATGTAAATCGGCCGATTAAAATCGCTTAAAATTTGAAACCAGGCAGTTAACGATTTATTCGGCCGACAAAAATATGCCAACTAGAATCGCCTCATGTGCGCCGGCACTTCTATTATCCTTTAGTATTCAGACTCGTACTCACCACTCGTATTTTGTCGTCACTTCCTTCTTCTTGTACCGCCATTAAACTTGCACCCATACATGCAACAATTCACACAATTCTCGCACAAGTGAGGGGCACCGCGTAAAAGCAAGACATGCACATAACTTCCTACAGCTTGTTGGTATAAAAGTCGCACACTTGTCACATAAACTGCATGGGATATCCAGTTTCAAGGTTGAAAAGTAGTTGGGAGAAAGGGTGCCTTCACCCTCAAAAAAGGATAACACTTTGGCGTTATCTCGGACAATGATGACAAAATTAAATGCTATTTAAAATGGTAATTCTTATCAGTATTCTTATAATATTGAAAAATATTCTTGAAAAATATGCTCTGCTTTGGAAAGTTACAGTATAATTAAAATTCCAGTCTTGCAATCTAGATCGTTCTAATTGTAACAATTACCACCGCAGTAAAAACAGGTTTGATGTTTTCTCTTTAGGCACGCGAATTTTGTGGTTTTTGTCAATTTTTCTTTCGTCCGTAACATAAATACTACCAGATAAGACAAAGTATTAGTTATATTATTTAAACCTTGTTCAAATATGCGTTAGCGCTAATCCTGGGTTTACCCACTGTTATATTTACGCGAGTTTCTGGGTGATTTCGTTCGAATCTTAAGCTAACTTAGGATAAAATTAAATGGCTTTTGAACAACCGGCCCCAGGCCTATAAACTAAAAGTCCAGATAAGGAGTGAAGCGCACTGGAATTTTTCAAAATATTGCTTTGCATTTTATGAAATGAGTTCATTTTCTGCACAGTGAAAGGTTGACAGAGGTGGGGTATCTCGATATCTGCTCTTCGTTTTTTGTGCCACGTCCTAGATTTCAGTGGCAGTCAACTCTAAATCGAGACGGTATTTGCGGCCTTGTGTTTTGCATTTGTGTTGTTCATTTTTACATCATTTGCGCTCTCCGGTATAGCATAGACATTAATGCAGTTAAGGTTGAACCATGCTCAGGATCAGTCCATAACATCGTAGCCGTAGTAAAATCCGATCCAAAATAATTAGACTTTTATTGGTTGAATTGTATTTCATTAAGAAATGTGGAAGTACAAAATACTACATCAAAGCCTATTTCAGGATTGATAACTTGAACATGGTGTCGCAAGGCATTGGTTTAAAAATTAATTGATTTCTATCGGAAACGTTGTGAATATCATAAATTTCAAAATCTTCATCTTAATCATCTTCGTCGTCATCAATATCTTCATCAATGTTGTTTTTGTTGTCAATATGATGGTGGACTTCGTACGGATCTAGAATTATTGGATACAACAAAGTGCTTGATAGACAGAAGATTAAAGTGTTTGTTCATAGTAATTCTATTGTTACTGGGCCTTACATGTGATACTAAAATCGCCTTGGTTTCTCGGCCTTTTTGCTTCCACCTTACTACAAGGGTGATTTGCAGCCACCACGCGAGAAGGCCAGATACTGGGCTAACTAAAAACCTCGTATGGTGTTGATGGATCAGAGCACACATCTCGCAACTTGCAGCATGTCTGTCAAAACGTTTTGATGAAGTTGTTGTGAACTTGTAACAAGCTTTACAGACTTGTTACAAGGTTGTCTTAACAACTCTGATGCTGATCTGTCTTAACAAGATTGCAACAACGAATGTCTTCAACAACTCAAAATGTTGTCTTTATTCGGAGTTACCGTTGTTCTGTATTTTTTTTTAACTGTGTCAGTCTTGTTGAAAAAAGTTGGTTAACAGCTTGCTCCAAACTTGTTCCAAAAACTGGGAACAGACTTGTTACAACTTGTTTGCAGGTATTTTACAACTTGTGTGTTTTACTCTTGTAGGTATACGTGATACTTCTTGACTTTGAATAACAATATATCAAACTGTATTTCTCACCTTTGTACAGATTTTCTCTCGTCACAAAGGCCAACATGGGCTTCTTGGGATACGCTGAAGGCGGTGCTGGCCGCGATTGACAATATTCTTTATTTATACATCTCACTGTGTAACACTTATCCTCCAGCATTAGAGCCACTTCGCATTTCATGTCTTGACAACATTTCTTCACGCAAGGTTTGATTCGTTTGATGCCCGGATGTGGCGTTAAGTCCCCTGAGATCATGCCCGCGCGAAGGACTGCGTTCTTTTGAACACTACCTTTCACACGACATAGCATTTGCTGTTTCTTTTCTTTTGTCGTCATTGGTACACCATCTGTAGGAAAGGTTTTTTGGTAAGGCATGATACTTAGAACTACATATATAGAGATATTTCATACGTTTTGAGAGCAAAAAGAAATATTGTTCAAAACAGATATTGAGAACGTATAGAAAAGCGCATAGAAGTGCTTACCCTTCCCAAACTGTATATTGTAATTTCTCTTCACGATATACTGGACAGAAGTATCGGTAGTTTTGTTATGCTCTTTGTCTTTTGTTCCTGCTCCGAGAACTCGACAGTTCTTCTCGTCAGCACATTTCACCAAGAAGCAAGACTGTCGTAACATATAGGCGAGATCGCACGTTGGCTCCTCGCAGCACAGCCGTGTACAGATGTGCATTCTTCCTACTTTTCCAACATCAGTGAAGTCGCCTGCCTTGGAACCGCCGCTGATTTTAACATTGTTGTAGACTTTACTTTGAGTACATTGGATGTGATGCGGTGATTGACCAGATGGAACTGTCACTGAAGAAGGAGAGTAATTGATGGTGAAACTCGGCTTAAAGCTTGAATAGCAACCTATTGGTAAATGTTCTTTCACTACTATTAGAGTTTATGCGATGATGAATTGTGGTACTTTAGTACAATATTCAAACCGAATGAGATATTCCTGTCATGCCTACAATTTTTGTATCCAAGATGTTAAGCTCACCATTAGTTTTTGTACTAATGAAATTTTTATTCTGTACTGATCATTTTTAAACATTTAGCACCCTAGAGTTGCAATTACGTAGCACCGGGGCTTCGGTGGTGTAGTGGTCGGACCACTCGCCTTTCACCTCCAAAGTTCCGAGTTCGATCCCCAGTATGGTGGACTTGGACCCAGTCCTCACGTGAAAAGAGTATATTCAACGCTCTGCCGAAAGTCGTGGGCTTTCTCTCCGGGTACTCCGGGTTTCTCACAGGGAAAGTTGATAGGGTGGTAAGCGTAATACGGGCCCACAATAATTGGCTCACGCTGTTGTGGTGACCCTGCCCCTGTGGCTAAGCTAAATAAAATAAAATAATTTAGTAAATTAGCGCAAAGTATATGATTGTTGTCGATGGCAAATAAAGCAAATCATCGACTTTTTCATATCGGGAATGCACTATTAGGACGTCGAAATCCACCTGTAAGAATCCGGAATCCATGTGTAAGAATTCAGAATTAACCAGGAGGATTCGGAATTCAGTAGTACCAATTTGGAATGCGAAGTTCAACTGGATCTGCTTAGGTAGGGAGGAAAATACAGAGTCGTTGTGCTTGCATACAGGTGGCGTTTATCAAACTCGGTATTAGTCCTAAGTGATGATTCAAGTTCAGTCTAATGGACCTAGCTGAAATTCTACGTTTACCCATGGTTAGGCAAACCGGACTTTCGATCAACTGGCAGAGGTTAACTGATGTTTTACCATATTATCCGGCTGCTGAGCGGAACAAATTTCGCATACTTAAGTTCTCATACTCGCATTTGTAATACATACCTAATTTCTTGTTTTGCTTATAAAGCCATGGAGCAACAAACGCCATTTTTTGCTCAAAATTAAAATCAATCGACGGTGAGGGCAAAGCTTGGCATCTTTCCTCGTTATAACACTTCACCAAATAACATCTGTCCTTCAGCAGGAATGCCAAGTCGCATTTTTTCTGCGTTTGACAACAGTATCTAATACATGTCTTGATGCTTCGGACCTTTCCAATGTCTGTAAATTTTCCCGCCAAAAGTCCGCCTCGCAATTTCACGTTGTACATTACTTCGTTGTGCGGACATTTTGCATCAAGGTCGAATTTTTCTTTGTCTTTTGGATCCAGCTTATCTGTGGTAATATATTAGAGATTATGTTGCCATTAGAACATAACGGACTGCCTTATGTATGGGATGATTATGATATGCGTGGTTAGGGGACATGGAAAACCTAAATTATGTATTCAGTGAAAGCTTGTAGAATTTGGTGTAAATATAGTGCACAAAGACGGGCCAGTCGGCTAATTCAAGACAAATAACATTTGAGAAAAGTCAAACTCTTTTTTAAATACTGCTCTTACAACGGTAAATTTCACCTTGGGTTCCATAAGATTGCGGCTAAAATTATCCTGGGCTAACTAGAAAAAATTACTGCGGAAACTTTGTTTCCTGTATGAATGTCTTGACCTATTTTCTGTTTTGTGGCATTTCGTTGTGTGTACAAACTTTCTGAGAAACATTAACTCACGCAAGTCTTGTTATTAATTACTTTCGCGCAATTTCTAGAGGTACCATGTTACCTTCTCAGTGGTGTGATCTTTTGTCAGGGTACACAGCCAAAAATGAACAACCTGTTCGGGGCTGATGAAAACAGACTAGAGCAATGTTTTGCTGCCAAAATTGTTCAATGTTGTCAACAATATTGTTCAGTATTGTTGTGCCTGAATTAGCCTGCAATCAGGTGTAACAATGTTGAACAGTATTGTTGACAACACTGAACAATGTGGGCAGCAAAACATTGTTCATTGCTGTTTTCATCAGGCCAGAACAGGTTGCTCATTTTTTGCTGTGTAATAATGTAACAATAAATGTAATTTATGTTTCGAGATTAAAACCCAAATTTAGTATTAAGAGATTCACTATTGTCAGAATAAATAACATTTTTGATTAGGTAGATGACACCAAGTCTTGCTTTCGACATTTCCTGCAGATGCCTCATTAAGAAAACATGGTGAAACATAAGAGCATACCTTATCTCAGAAGCCATGATAGGAAACGTAATGTTACCACGGCAATGTTTCTCAGTTGTCTAGTGGCTAACTAACGTTGACTAGATTGACGACTAACGTTACACATTACGACATACTCTACGATAAAGAAGTTTTGATGAAGAACATGCCTTTGGTATGTAAGCTGAGCAGAAATAAACTTCCTAAATAGTTCTTCTTAACATACAAATATAGGTCTGTTTTCAGTTTTCTCTTGTCATTTATAAACGAGGCAAAGTCAATATTTTCATCGACCATTGTAGCTGGATTCTGTGTGTAGGCTGATCAGATTTTTATGCTAGGGAAAATAGCTTAATCTATGCAGATTTTGTTCAGTTCTTTTGCTTGGTTTTGCACGAGCCTAGTCACTTACCAATGTTCACACTTCCTTTTGGTATGACGTGCGCAATCTGCAAATCCTGTTCCGCAGCCTTGCCTTCGGCTGGTACGGTTTCACACATCGTAGAATTGTAACAATGAACTCCATAACAACGGTTGCTAACCATCATAGCGACATCGCATCTCTTAGCCATGCAACAGTTGTGGATGCATTCTTGGATGTTCTTAGCAGGATCGTGGTTTCTGAATGATCCAGCCATTGTGCCTCCTTTTAGGGTGACATTATACTGTATATCTGCCTGACCGCAGTTATACTCTTCAAGAACTGTATGGCCTGATATGCTTGCTAAAAAAATTGAAAAATTACTTTAATTTTGTGCAAACACCACGTAATATATTGATAATCACAATGCAAACGTACAAAGAATTTATATTTGAACTTTGCTTGACATTCTCAATAATTTCCAGTCTATGAGATTGGCGAGAACGGTGGTGGATGGTTTTTTTTTGGATCCTCTAAAGTAACTGCTGTTTAGGTTGATTAATGTTATTGTCTCTATAGGAAAGTCTGCCTAATGTGATTGTTGTCCACATCGTCGTAGACATTATATAATCATATTCCCAGTTGCTTGATTACAAAAAAATTTTGGTCAATTTTTGTTCAGTCGTGATGAAATATAATCAGGCAATCCTACAATCCTAGAGGTAAGGTTTTTTTTAAACCAGATATCGGGGGGGGGGGGGGGGGGGGATAGGGGAAGAAAATCATTTGTCGTCATTTACCGACTCTACTTCAGAATAGAAATCTCACCACAATAATTGTGCCTTATTATTGCTAGAGGGGGGATGGATTTCTTTTCCGTATATCTCGTTTGGGAAATTTTAATATTTCCACCTGTTTGTTTCTTAATGTTTCAACTGGGGGAGTGGGAAGGAAAGGTTGTACATTAATAATGGGCGGCCAGGAAGCACGAAAAACAGGCACTTGGTACTTAGCTGAAATGATCAAATTCTGTTGGGCATTCTACAACTTCAGTATCTCTGTCAAAGTCATCATGGTCTATTGTTGTTTGAGATTTCTTTATGACAGGCAGTAATGGTCATACATGGAGATATCAACGGTCACAGAGCTATTTCAATGAATTCAATATAAAAACAGGCTTACTTTAATCAAGTGAGCACGCTTCCAGAAGCATAGCTTGAGGACTTTACAGAGTTTACTCAGCTCTGATGCCCGCATAGAACCTTTGCAAGAGTTTACTTTTCGTGTAAAGACGGTTTCTCACTAATTTGTAAGGCAAGTCAAAAAAGCTGCATGATAGCGAGTTTGGACCGGTGATGCCTGTCGTCGATCCTCGTCTAATTGATATGCGTCCAAATGATAAAAGTCTTCAGTAAATTTAAGTGGACACCGGAAGTATCCAATTGTGTAATAAGTTAATTATTAGCTAATGCACTCAACTACAAGCATTCGTCTGTGACGTCTAATATTTAACATCAATATTAACACTTTATTCTACGTGAGCGGGAATGAAGCCTGGTTCAAGCAAGCCGGAGATTTTCTCCTTCTCACGTATGTGAATCAATATATGAACAAAGTAAAGTATAGGGCAAATATAGTAGATTGCTTTTGCAATGGTTTTGAATTCTCTCAAATAAATCGCTCAGAAGAAGACATCTTCGGTTCTTACAAAGTGTGAGACAGACTGAGCGAATGCATTTGTGTGTTGTATATATGCAAAAAGTATGTATGTATTGATCTATATATAACCAGTTTTCTTTGAGGTTAAATATTTATTGTATTTGAAATAAGACTACTATAAATAAACACAAGTAGTTTTTAAACTCCCACAGAAATTGTCTTTTGTGCAGTAAACTTAGACTAAGTTGCCTCAATATCAGTGACTGTTTTTATAATTATAAATGTATATTTAAGATACACTTACCGAAAATATGAAACCATATTGAAATCACAGTGAACAGAACAGTAAGACCGGTCTGATCCATCGCTTAGGGCTTCGGAGCTTTTGCTGCTGTGTCTACATTTTAGTACATTCTACATTTGGTGCATCCTACATTTTATTCTTGCAATTAGTCTTGATTTTCATTCATTAGATTGTCTAAATCTTGCCCATGTAAATAAGTCTTGTTTTATTTTTTATTATTGATCAAGTCTTTATCTGACGAGGATATTATAATATATTCATGGTACCTGCTTACTTTGATAATTCTTTGTTTGACCACATGTCTACCAGCATCCGCACTCATTGTGTCCATGACGACCACAAGTAAACTGAACACAGTTCAGTGCAGTGTCAATATGGTGCTTTCTTATAAGAAGCAGCAATGTTTTGTCCCAGGACTTTGCTGGTTTGAAGCTCAAATCTGTTGTGGAAGCGGTTAGTGCGAGTACACGGCCTGTCGCGTTTTGTGTGACTATAGCAGTACAACTCTCTTAATTTAAAATATTGTTTTGAGGGATTTTTTTCAATCTAATAGGCTTTTTTTAATGTAATAGATTGAATAAAGGTTGAGGTAATATACTCTGTCAGTGTTCCAATCGATTGAAATATGTCACTCAATTGGATTACTTCTCAATAGAAAACGTATGATCCCTAAAAACAATCTTAAAAAGTTTGAAAATTCAGTCCATTAGATTGAATTTTCAATCGTTTGAATTTAGAGAGTGGCAGTCTATTTTTCCTGTGCTCTGAGAGTTTTTCTCTAGGTACCAGCTGCTTGTGGTATTGGCCACATATGCTTTTAAAAGTTTAAATACAGAGGGTACAAAATGGTACTGCAAGGACAGTAACTAAAGTTGTACACAGGCGCGACCACAGCGTCAATTGGGAGGATGTTTATTTATCCCCGAGCCAACGGCGTTCCGGGCGTAAGCCCGGGGCGAGGGTTACTAATTTCGTATTAGGGGAGTTGAAAGTCGTTGCCTGTGGTAGTTAGGTAGTAAAAATGGTATGTCCTCACTGATCTCAACAATATGGCGGACTATCATGAATGGCTGACACTGATTGGCCAGATTTAAAATTTATTGTTGATTGATTAATCACGAATTCAAGTTATTCAACTGTCAGCAAATATTTAACTTTAGTTAGCTTTTTGCACTATAATATTTTGTATTTTTGCAAAAAGTTTTGGGAACTTTAACAACAATTTATTGTTGTAAAAATTAAATAAAAAGCATTTATCAGGTCAACAGATATGGAGTCAAGCAAGCAGCGAAAGGAAAACGAGGAAGCAGAACGTTTAGCAAGGCGAAACGAGCGTAGACGACGACAAAGGCTCGAGGAGACTGCCGAAGAAGATTGAAGAGAGATTAATTCGGGGAAAATACAGAGAAGCGCCAACAATTGACTACGGCGTGAAATACAAGGCAAGTTTGTTGATAATGCGAATTTATACTTGTGTTTTAATGCTTTATAAAGGCCGGCGTAGCCGTACTCATCCAGTCTATTCACTGTTTAAATTTCAGAGTAAGTTTATGTTTTGTAAATGCAAGACTGTCTTCTTATTATTAATATAATTAATAGGTCGTATTTTATACCAAATTTAAGCTTACATTAGGCGTAATAACATATCGATAACAAATGTTGTGCCATTTAAAAAAATGGCAACAAAACAAGGATTAAAAACTCAATATTTTGTCATTTTGAAAAAATATACAGAAAGAATAACAATTGCCGTGTTGCTATGACAACAACCTATCGAAGTACTTCATGTAGTTCCGAAAATACAGTTGCATGCTCTTAGTTAGTGGCGAGGGGTTGCTGCATGCATGTATTTCTAGTATATTCATGTTCTTCCCGACGAATTTTTTTCGGTGAAATCGATTAGATTTCTTGGGTAGAGCGTGACTTTACGGGAAACACCGTCTCAATTATCGTTCTATCTATCGTTCAAAACAATCCAGAGAGCACTATAAATTTGTATATTTGTATAAATTAAAATTTTAATAAAATGCCTGGATAAATAATAAATAAGTTTCACATAAAACAACTGTATCCAACAACGAAACAACGAAATAGTTGTTTTAGTATACGAGAATTCATTCGCCTGATGATTGCCTTCTAGCCTTAAACACTGTGCAGCGAAATTTGTAATTATTTGTTTTAAATAAACTATGTACCCGTAATATTATACCCATGTAAATATTGTTTTTAGTAGAACGTTCAACACCAATTAAAAGTAGAGCGAATTATAACAATAATTTATTGAAGACGATCTTCATATATATACATATATGTCATGGTGAATATGTATTAAGCCAAATTGACATATTTTGTTACGTTATCCTTGTTTACAAATATATGAGCTAATTCTTCCTAATATTTTTACGATATTCTATAAGTGTATATCGGTACATTACTCTTACAGATATTATTTTTCGAAGCAAATATATCTTATATAGTTGTTAAATAAGAGAGCGTCTTTGTATTTAAAGTACTGATGGCGTATCGAGTGCTTAAGTAAAAGGCTAAACAATAGACCTTGTATGTCCTGACTATATAGTCCTCTTCAGTCCTGACAAAGTTGTTGCCAAGTCGGCATGCAGATAGGTGGTTCCTTGTTTCTCGAAGACACGCCAGAAGTGCGCGGAAAATTGTATCAAGATTAATGCAAACACGGTAAAAAAATTTGTTGGAAGTTCTTCCCCGATGACCAATTTTAACTTCTCATGAGTTGAGTGCAAGAGAAATTAGTCCAAAAGAAATTAGTCCCCCTCCAATTAAAACGACTGGCGCTCTCCAACCTTCGCACAACCATCCTCGACTTGATTGAATAACCTGTTTCAGGTAACATATGTGCAATTTGTCTGCGCATGCGCGTTCTGATCACATGCAATAGCAAATGGCGGTTTTCGGATGAAATGGTGAGATTTCTCATGTATTTGACGATAACAATGTGGTGATTTCTTGTGCGATCTGCCGGAATTCGTCTGAATCCTAAACAGGTAAGAGTATTGTTTTATTTGAGTTTGATTTTAATGTAATATTTATCTTCCTTGGCTTGAATTTTCATTGTTTACTATTTGTTAACCGTGCCTTCATAACTCCATCAAGTTGTTCGATTAAACCTAATACGGAGGTTATTTAGGTCGTCCGTCGTTGGCATAGTAGGTTTTTTAACTAAACATATTTAATCTGTCTATATCTTGGTATAACCGATCTCAGGAATAACCGATCACCAGTTTATTATCATTATTTGGCCATCAACTTGTGCGTGCACATTGAAAGCAGATAATACAAGAACTACATGACATTAGTGATTCATTTTTTTCACAAAACATAGTTTACTACCACATAGTTGTGTGCCAAGTACCCGTAAGGATACTATGAGATATTTTAAATTGAAATAAGCTATGATCTTCATCACATTTTCAATTTTATTGACTTCATACAATACCTGTGGATAGAACCTCAAACCCAGTGCAACACATGGGACTTTGTGTGTGTGGGTAAAAGTCATGGAAACCTCTTTATATTTTGTATATTTATTATTTTTGATTTCACGGAGAAAAGAAAGTAAAGTTCCACCATAAAAAAATTGGGGAAAGGATAGTTTTAGCACATTCGTGTCACAAGTCTATTGGCCAGACATGTACTTGTCTGTTTGATTATGTAAGAAACTGCTCATAGAAACAACACTGAAACGAGATTGGAACAAGACGTTTGAATTCACAAATATCTCACAAATAACCTTGATGTGAAGTCTATTGAATAAGAAAAGTTGTTGAATCAACTATGCTAAACATGTTTATATATCTTGAGACCAAATGTTACATAAAAAGTATAATATTAACTATGTTGGAACCAATTGAGAATTGGGGTGTTTTCCCAATTTTTTTAATGGACTAAGCGGTTGTTAAACATTGAACAAATGATAAGGAAAAACATTTGCTCTTTTAGTGTGGTTTCTATGAGCAGTTTCTTAAACAATCCACATTTACTGAACAAAACAATCATTTGAATCCTTGAGTAAGTCACTTGTAATAAGGAATAATAGTTATAGCAAAAGTTTTTGTCAGTTAAGTTCATAGCTAAAACATTAAATGCGGTAACTTAGACATAATAGAATAACCAGTTGTTGTAATAAAATAATTCAATCATAAAGTGAATCAAAATTGGAATAAATATTATTCTTTATCATGTTACTATCAAACAGACAAGTGCATGTCTGGCCAATAGACTGGTGACTCGTACGAATGCGCTAAAACTATCCTCTCCCCAATTTTTTTATGGTGGAACTTTACTTTCTTTTCTCCGTGGAATCGAAAATAATAAATATACAAAATATAAAGAGGTTTCCTTGACTCATTTTTTATTTTTTTACCCACACACACAAATAAGTTCCATGTGTTGCGCTGGGTTTGAGGTCTATCCACAGGTATTGTATGAAGTCAATAAAATTGAAAATGTAATGAAGATCATAGATTATTTCAATTTAGAATATCTCATAGTATCCTTACGGGTACTTGGCACACAACTATGTGGTAGTAAACTACGTTTTGTGAAAAAAATGAATCACTAATGCCATGTAGTTCTTGTATTATCTGCTTTCAATGTGCGTGCACAAATTGATGGCCAAATAATAACAAATTGGTGATCGGTTATTCCTGAGATCGGTTATACCAAGATATAGACAGATTAAACATGTTTAGTTAAAAAACCTACTATGCAAACGACGGACGACCTAAATAACCTCCGTATTAGGTTTAATCGAACAAGTTGATGGAGTTACGAAGGCACGGTTAACAACTAGTAAACAATGAAAATTCAAGCCAAGAAAGATAAATATTACATTAAAATCAAACTCAAATAAAACAATACTCTTACCTGTTTAGGATTCAGACGAATTCCAACAGATCGCACAAAAAACCACCACATTGTTATCGCCAATTCGCCAAATACATGAGAAATCTCACCATTTCATCTGAAAACCGCCATTTGCTATTGCATGTGATCAGAATCGCGCATGCGCAGACAAATTGCACATATGTTGTTCCAGGTATGCTTGCGGCACTTCACTTGTTACAAGATTTTTACGAATTGTTAAAAAAAACGGGGGGGGGGGGGGGCAGAAGCGTCAATACATGCAGTATTTTGGAAAGCTGTAGACGAGATTTTGAAAGTCGTTTGTAAAATTGATGCTAACATGAGCTACTTTTTTCTATATCGTACTTCTCAGCTTCATCTTGCACCAACGAAAAATCAGAGTAATCTTTCGGTGAATCATCACTGCCATTAGTGATGTGTTCACCATCATCGCTTTTAAGCGTGTCAAAACTGTCCACATTTTCAAGATTACTGGCACTTTGTCCATCGTTTTCGTCTTCTTGCTCTTCTCTAATCTCATTGTTCCTTTGACTCGAACTTTTCGCAGGAAGTGAATCGTCAATCTTCTCACCTGTAGTCGGACTAGGTTCGTCGTTCGGAGTTGACTCGCACGGTAATATTCCACACTCGCTATTTTTTAAATCATTTGGGAGAATTTTAGGACTTTTCTCGTTACCCAAATCGTTACCCAAATCGTTACCCAAATCATCGTTGTCAGCTGAATTGCTCCCTTCATTTATGTTTGGAGAAAGGTTTCGTTTCTCATTGAACGTATTATTATCCGTCATAATTGAGCTTATTTCAAAGTTTTCGACATTGTCAACATCGTAGTTTTGCTTTAGATCATCGTTTCTCGACGCTGTACTGTCCTGTGCCATAACCTGTTCCGGAAAAGCAGCTTCTTCCATGCCGGATATCTTGCCCTGTGTGTCGTCGTTCCCAAAAGTATGTTTTTGAG
Organism: Muricea muricata; assembly: GCA_963855995.1. NCBI lineage: Eukaryota > Metazoa > Cnidaria > Anthozoa > Malacalcyonacea > Plexauridae > Muricea > Muricea muricata. The sequence continues at coordinate 5,276,535 of OY979726.1, read as the reverse complement.
ACATCTGTTCTTCTTTGCCGCTTTCTACCTTGTCAATGTTCTGACTTTCTTCAGGAACGTCTTCCTCCTGTGAGTTCGCCTTCACGTCATTTTCTTCATCAGCTTCTGGATTGAAAAACACATTCCCTGTTAATTCTATATTGTTTCTATGTCTATCCGACGTGGCTAGAGATGGTTTTCGCGAACCCGAGACCTTAGAATCTATGGAATCGATGCTGTGCCTGGAGCCTTTTCGAGACATTCTCCGTTTCAAACTTCGTTTTGTTTCGCTGAGCCTCTTGAGCATACCTCTACTCCGTCGACGTCTACCCATACCACTCTAGAGAAAAGAAATCGTAATTTTCTCAGTTACAGAATTTTTTATTGTTTTAAAATATCGTAAATTATTATCGGCCCTGTCGACGCCTTTAAAATGAATTCACAGTAAATATTTACACAGAGGGTGTATGTTCTTTCACTACCTGTAAAGCTGGAAACCGACGTTTCGAGCAAGCGAAAGGTCTTCGATCCTATACCTTTCGTGTACTATTAACTACACTACTTGCACCGGCAACGTTAGTTCAGTAAAAGCTTAGTTTTTAAATTCATTTTAAAGAACATTTTAAGGTTAAATGCGGTAAAGTAGGAAGCATGTGATCCAACTTCCGACGTAACACATACATATCCTTGATCATCCAGAATTGCGGACAGCTCACATGCATTTCCGATCTCCTGAACGTGAGTGTTGTTTTTTTGCGCACGCGCAGACGTTTGAACACTGTGTTGTCTGGATTTTAAACATTACTTGGGAGACACGGGCACATACTTTTTTTCTATTTTAAATGAAATATTTCTCCGATGCATGTATGTTTCTATGTATGAGTTGTACGAGCTACATGTGATCGATGAGCTCATCGGCAGGGGTAGAAAAAATATTTTTCTTTCTAGGACCATTAATTCGGAATGAAACATTTTCTGCAAACTGAAATTATGTGCAGAAGAAACAGTGATCACTTTCATCAGAAATTTGTTTTGAACTACTTTACTCACTCATCCCGTGAGATGTTCTGAAGATTTTGTTTGATGGGCATTTTACTAATGTTGAGTGTTTGAACTTTCTTCCCTCAATAACGTTAAATTTGATATTTCTTTCACTTTCTTCAAAATTTTTGCATAGTTTATCAAAATTTTCCTGCTTTCATCATACACATTCTTTCATGTAAATTTTCACCATTGCAATTTTCTGCTAGAAACTTTCTGCTTTTAACTGGTGCATAAACTAGTGTTTGTCAACACATCTCATGCATGTGCAAATTAACTTGCAATATTTACCAATGAGAGCTTGAAATATTTCCTGTGGAACTCAAAAATTTTTCCATGGTCCAATACGTTTTCCACCCCTGCTCATCGGGAAATAAAATTATTATATGTTTTTGCATGCGGGGGGGGGGGGGATAAATACCCTTACCTTCTCTTGCTTTTCGGTATTTTGGCTTAGGCTCTCGTAAATTTCCCGAAACTTTGGTCGATTGTAACCTTTATAACTCCAACACTTCAGCATGATGTTATACCTGACAAGATAGGAAATGTATTAAAAGGCTGATTATATGATCCCGCTTACGCGGGATTAAATGAAGCGTAAAATGATCCTAAGGTATTGAAATAAGTCATTTTATGAATTATGAAACAACCTAACTTAGAATGCCTTCAGTACTGATCAATACAAAAGATATATATATTACAAAAATTTATGCCCAAAACTATTTTGTTCATTCATATTTCGGCAAAACAAAAATCTCGAGCGAGCAGGAATTACACATTTTTATATCATAAACTATGAATTGTTTCAATACCTCAAAATCATTTTACGCTTCATTTAATCCCGGAAAAGCCGGATCATATAATCAGGCCCGAAGTCTATGCAGACCGAACTGTTGATGGACAGTTAGCAATGCCAGTCTCTGCACTTTTGCAATGATTGGTCAAAAGACAAAAGATTTGCCTCATTTCCAAACTTGGCTCCGTATCCAATCACGGTTCTTTTCATTTTGCAACTGATGCAAAATGACTTCTGTACTTTAATTAATCTTTGAAGTTTGCTGATTAATTCAAATAGGGAAGTTCCCTTTCCAGTGGCATCAAATACTATAGATTTCTGCAGTAGAAATCTATAGTATTTGAGCATCAAATACTATAGATTTCTACTGCAGGATATTTTGTTTTCGTTTGAAAACAAAAGTTTTACGTTTTACGTTTTGTCAAATAGGGAAGTTCCCTTTCCAGTTCTTCAAGAGCACACTGTAAATCCTTTAACTAGCATTTACCTATATGTTTTGAATTTCTATATTAATGTAATTCCACTCACAAGAATTTGGGGCATTTCTCTGGTCGTTTCAACTTCTTATCTTTCAGAATATAAAGCGCCACCTTTTCGTCACTGATAATGTCGTAGTATGGAAGCATTCCTAATAAAATGTTGGGATACAATGTTATAGATTCCATATATAGTTGTAGATTCTATCTTGTACTAAAGGATGTTGATTGAAAACCATTTGACTTATGTTTTGTTGATCTAGGTATTCCCTTGTAACCTTTGTATACAGCGCTATACAAGCTTGTATTTGGTGTGTTTTACATTAAAATAAGCCTGCATCAAAACATGACATAATGAAGCATAAAGAACCTTTGGGTTTTCCATACTAATCAGCATATTTGCGCACCTCGGTGACTTAACAGTAACTTGTGATATACAAATAAGATGAAAAATACATTAACGTATTTTGTAAGGTTTCAGCTTTACGAGTTGTGAAAATGTGAGAGGATTTTGTTCTTAATTTGTAAAAATCAAAATGCTCTGTAATACTTTAATTATTATCCCACCAGTCATAAATATACGGCTTGTAACCATGTGATTACTTCGAAAATTGTGAATTGCGTAACGATGAAATAAGCATTATTGGCGAAATTTGTTTAGCTAAATTTATCCCCAAATACTTACCTTCCGTGAAAATTTCCCAGACGAGAACACCAAAGGACCACCTACACAGATATTGATAGCTAATTAGTGATCATGTGATGTAAACATTTGCCTCTCCCAAGCGATATCCCTGGAACCGAGCACAACAGCCCTCATCCGTTTTAACTTACTTTAAAATTATTGTAAAATTTAACGTAACTGGTGCATGAAACATGTTGTGTTAATATATACGGTGAGGGTCAAAATTTAATTATTTTTGCTTCCTCATGGTCTAAAGCGTAAGGGTACGTGTCATGCACGTGCATGATAGTGAGGAAATTCGACTGTATCCCACATTACTTTTTATGAATTACAAAGAATTAGTTGAATGACAAAGTAATGTTAAAAAGTTTAATTAAATGTACTTTTTATGATACTTTGTGTCACTTTTCCTTTCCCTTGGAACTTAGTAAATAATAAAATACTTATTGACTGTGCCCCTCCGGAAACACTGTGTTTTGTGGTCCCTCAACTGTCGAAGTTTCCCTCGGCTTCGTCACGAAAACATCGCCAGTCTCTAATCCACAAGGCATGCTGTTTTTCCAATCCTGGACAAAGTCAATAAGTCTTGCGTACTTTTTGAATACTATTTCACTGTTTTAACTCAACATGCTTAATTTTAACTGGGTTAAAATAGTCTTTCTTAGGTATTCAACTTTAACTACTACTCAACTTGCATATACCTAGAGATTATTTTCCTTGCTATGCCTACCATATTTACATAAACGCAATGAATTTACTCAGGAAATGTTAAATTTTCCTAAACAGTGTTATTTTGGTGTAAACGCGGAATGCTTTTGGAACATGGTGCATTATAAATGAAAAATTCAAATCCTGGTCAGTGTTTAAAAACTTACACATCAGTTTGTTCGTTGAATTGAAGTGTTTTAATAGACTCGATTGCCATCCACCTCAGAGGAAAACTTCCCTGAAATTAAAATTAGCACCTTATTCAGGCAGTTATCGATTGTGGAACTCTCCAGATATTAGTGTTCGAAGTTTTCATCAACAAAATTAAAAAATATGATTCTATCTTTGCGAAGAAGTCAAATAAAAAAGAAAATAGGTTAATATTATAAAAATTATACCTCTGTTTGCTGTTTGTAGTAACTTTTAAGATAAACATCTTTTGCCATTCCAAAGTCACAAATTTTTGCGACCGTGTTGCTGTCGAGTAAGACGTTTCTTGCCGCAAGATCTCGGTGAATAATCTGCAAAACGCACGCCAAATTTTTATTAACAAAGTCCAGCAGCGGATCTCATTAGCAAGGCTCATCATGTAATACAAGGGCGCGAGGAGGAATAATTTTGGGTGCAAGACATATGAGACTCGCTTTTTTCTTGGTCAAACCTGTTGCACACATAAGCAAGTTCTTCCGGCGTTCTTCAGGGTTCCCACGTGAGTGGTCTCAAATTACTGTCAGCTCAGCTGATGACTTCAGGGATCAATTGTGAGCTTATAAGTTAAAACCGGTTGTTTCTCGGCACCTAATCTACCTGACCACCACATGAAATTGAGATAATTATTGTTCTCAATCATCAGTCTATTCTGTACTTGAAATTTACATGCCTAAAATAGCCCCATGAATTTGACTACAAAACCTGTTCAAGCAAAACAATTGGATGTGTATAACTGGATGGTTTGCCTAAAAACCTACCTTGAGTACATGCATGCCCTCACGTGTGCCGTTTTTCATAAGCTAGGTATATACTTTTGACACTCTTACCTTGTTACTGGCAAGGTACTTCATCCCATTGCATATTTCCAATGTGCGTTTCAATTTCCATTCCGTCGTTAACGCTTTTAAACTTGGGATATTTACGTAGTCGCGTGCCTCTTGATGCTTTCTCAGGTATTCTACCAAGCTACCGTTGGCACAATATTCCACAATTAGATAAAATGGCCCTAAAATAATGATTGAAAACAATAATCATCTCAATTTTTTATTGTGCTTGGCAAGATATTAGCTTAACCAAACATGATTTTGGGGCACTTTACACTTCACTTGATAGGATAGATTACTCTAAATCGCGAGACAACAGAAATTATACACAGTGTCGAAATTCAAGCGGGTATGGAGAAAAATCACAAATTATAGATATGCCTAGCTCTTGCAGAAATAGAGCATGCACATTGATATGTATTAAAGCTGGATAGCGCATCTGTTGTTGGCTTTTGAAGCCGGAAGTACGTCACATTTTTAGACTTGCGGCCATGCTGGATGGCACCACTTGAGCATCAAATACTATAGATTTCTACTGCAGGATATTTTGTTTTCGTTTGAAAACAAAAGTTTTACGTTTTAAGGCGAAGGCTTCCTAAAAATCAGTTTTCTGAAAGAAACTTCGTTGGTTCAATCCTTGGGTTGGGCCATTCAATATGGCTGCCGATCTCAAAACTTGACGCATTTCCGGCTTCAATTTTACTTGTATTTTGTATTACGAGGCACTATCCAGTCCTAATGCAAATCAATGAGCATACACCTTTGCGATGTCGTTGCATTGAGCTACGGGAGATACTATTGTAGTTCAACGATTAAACAGTAGGGCCGGTCGAGTCCAACATATGTCCTTTTATTTTTATGCAACTAACAGTCTAGAGTAATGGTGGAACAGCCAGTCAGAGTTTCTATTGGCCAGAAAAGGCTATTATTGACTGGCGAGAACCTGCATGATAAACATGCGTAATGCGGCGTGCATGGGGTCACAAACTTAAAGGTTTCGACTCAAGTGGCCTTTCTGTTTTAATTCCTATATTCTGTGGTAACATGGTGATAACGCCTACTAATATAGGCTGAGGGTTCGTAATTTATTCAGCTGTCATTTTTTGGTGCTTCTCCTGATGTTGGATGATTTTTATAAGACACAGAGGGAACCAATTCATGCCAGGGTAAAACATAGTAAACTATTGGATCTCCGCTAAGAATAAAATCTGCGTCTTTGCGACGACGAAAACACAATGTGATTGGATCCATCTAGATCAACTAAATCTTGAAAAACGTAAACTGTAAACTGTGAGCGTGCAATGGATGATGACTATTGTTTATTTTCGCCTCTAAACTCGGAATTTTTTTTGAAACAGCATCGAGGGCACATAAAAAAACTTACGACTGTAAAATAACTTGCTACATAACTCCCGATCATAGTTCACAGTTTACGCTTTTGGAAAGTGAACCTTATTCAACTAGCTGTGTACAAATTGCGTTTGAAATTAAGCTGTAAATTGACGCAATACCTCCTGTGGTTGAACAAATTCCTATCAAATTGACGACATTATCATGCGTCTCTTCAAGTTTGAGATGTATTTCAAGTTCTTCTATCATTTCATCATCGACAGCTCTTGAACCTGGCAAAAAGTTAGTATTGGGTATCTAGGAGGTTTTTGGCACTTTTTGTTGTTTAATTTTTAATTTTAACTGACAACTTATACGCAGCATTTTAGCCTAAAAATTATCAGCGTCTAAGGCATTTCCCTAGATCTTGATTTGATCATGAGAGGCCAGTGGTTCAAACAGAAATTAAACTGTGGGTTAAACTTTAAAGTAGGATTACCAATTACCCAGCTTTGAGCAATAGAATAATCTAGCTTTGAACAAAATATATTCTTTTAAATAGAAAATTTTATTTTGATCAGTCTTAGTAGGGACAGCCCACAACATATGCCAATTACTGTGGGCCTGTTTTCTCTTACAATGTAGTCCTTTTTATCACTTAGCCACATATACGAGCATGAAAAATTTAAAAAGTAGTGTGGCAGTTTCATTTTGCTTTTATTTTGCATCGTCAATGCTAGTTTTTGAAAGAGATATTAATTGGAGATGGGCCTTTAACGGAAAAGTCTGAACCCAATTGCGATGCAAATTTATCACTTTTTCATACCTCTTGCACTTTTTGCGGCACACAATATTTCGGGCTCATTTGGTCTGCGTACAAGAACCTGACGCACTTCTCCGAATTGTCCCCGTCCTAGCCTTACTCGGGTTACGGTAATGCAGTCACGTGGTATCTCCAGATTGCGACTCTGTACCTCGTCCTCGAGGTGGCCGAGGATCGACAATTCATTTTCTTCGATGTAATGTGGATTTTCAGTGGTTTTGGTTTTGGGCTTATCGTTTGCTTCTACATCTTCCGATTGTTCGTCGATCCCCGTAAAAGTTCTCTAAATTAAAAGAAATATTGCGGTTACGTCGATATACAGTCTTGTCTGGAAGACATTATATTTTCAACGAGCCGCAATAGATAAAATGTTCGCATTGCATACGACAGCTTGTCATCCCAGTCACTTTAACAGCTAATCATCAAGATGAGAAAATGTATCTTACAAATTTTCTTCAAATACCGTAACTTTCAAAATATGCCGACTAAACACCGTAAATGGAACAAAGATGATTGAAGAAAACGAATTAAATTTGAAAGTCCTAAGACTTAGAATACATGCTTGGTAAGTACAACGTTTTCATCTTTCTCTGAAAAACTGACGTTTTCTAAATCATAGTGCCAAGACTATTACATACCACAAATTCGTCCCTGTCTCTCTTCTCTTTGTTCAGTTTTCTTTGGCAGACGAGAACTATCACCAACGCCAGAAGTGCTGTTACGATCAGACCGATTGATAGTCCTATTGCAAGCGTTTTGATCGCATCTGTGCCTAAACCGAGATTACAAAATATAATTAATCTAAGAGTGTAAATACAATCTTGCGAAAGTTTGCTAAGCCGTCAACAAGTTGCTCACAATCAATTAACAAGTTTGAAGCAAGCTCTGAACATGCTGAAACGATAACTCTAGGTAAACCCCAGGTCCCAAATGTCGTAAGCAGTTTTAGTAACATATATTTTCTTGAACCAAAACCACTACATCTCGGTACAACATGTTCTCAACTGCGCCTGGACTGAGAGTAATGGTCTGTTGAAGATCAATTTAGCTTCAAAGATAGTCTGGTTCACTATTCCATGAAACTTGCCTAAATATAGTGCACATTGGTTGTTTAGCAGTTGCACAAGAAGCCGAGATAACCTGTTACTTTCAAAGGTCTAATTAAAGTCTAATCTAAAAAGTCTAATTAAATTAAATTCTAATTAATGAAGATTGAAAAGTGCTTTTTCATTGTCCTTGGACTTTCTTCATCCCTTTACATTCAAGTGCTAATTTGACTGCTTCAAGGAATATATCTCATAATTTGGTGTACAAAGAGTTTGTGATCAAGAATATTTGACAAGTTTGTGTGGTTGTTGAGGATTTGTTGACATGTTTAATTTTTTCGCTGGATTTTTGTTTAATGTGCTTTTCGATCGACGGTTGGGCTCCCGCACGTCAGCAATCAACGCACACGCGAACAGAATCGCGTATTTCAGCGGCCGAAAGAGAATAATCCGCGCGAAGAATGGAACTCATGGAAATGGAATGTCACTACTTGTACAACTTGATTCTTTTTATGGAAATTATTTTCACCGTTTAAGACACGGAGTCTGGACTATTATACTTTTCATAAGTATTCTGTGGTTGTGCTTAAAAACTAGACGTGTTTTTCAACAATGTGACGCTATCTCGGACAAGTTTGCTATCAGCTCCGAGCTGGTAATTTTGCCAGAGAGGCTGTGTTGGGCTTGGACTGCCACACGAAATCAAAAGTTGCGAAAGTTTAATGGGATTAACTTCCAGATTGCACGTAAAACCCCTCACGTGGTTTTCTGTATTCTTCTTGTTGGTGACGTTGCGACAAACCCAGGCCCTTTTGTTCCTCCAACGAAGACTATGGATGTGAGTCCTGACCATGGAAAGTTTTCTGGTCATCAAACGAAATCATTAGATATTCTGTACCTTAATTCGAGAAGTTTAAACGCGTTCGTTCCACCAAACGTGAACTTTTGCATCAAAAGTATGCTCGACGTACGATATTATCTGTATCTGTGAGACATGGCTGAACGAAACTGTGTTGAATGGTGAACTACTGGCAGGATACTTTATCTTCCGGCGTGACAGAATTTGAAAAGATCGGCGGTGGTGTGTTAGTAGCAGTTAAAGAAAATATACATGCGAATCGTCGACATGATCTTGAAAAAGAAAACACAGATCTTGTTGTTGTTGAACTTGCATTGAAGAACTGCAATTCAACCTTACTATATACTATCTATCGTCCACCTGACTCCAGTCCTGACGCAGTACAACACCTAAACTCATCTACAAAAAACCCCTGAGTCTAGTTGTGTTATTCTGATTGGAGACTTTAATCTTACGATCATTAACTGGTCGCTCGATTAACCAACGCCTACAACCGATGGAGGCCGACTAGAAGAGTCGTTTTGCAAACTAGTTGGAGATAATTTTCTGCAACAATTTATCAAAGGTCCCACTCACGTTAGAGGGAATACACTCGATCTTCTATTATGTAGAAGAACTGAGATCATAAAAAATGTAACAACTTTGCCACCCCGGCAGGCCAGTTTCAAATTCAACAAACATTCCGTCGTGCTGACGCAGTTTCACGAAATATGTTTGATTATAAACAAGGAAAATTTGATGAACTTCGAAGCTTCCTAACGCATAATCCTCCAGTAGGTTTCTCATCTGAGAACATAAGCGAATACTGGTTGCAATGGAAAGAATGGTTTTTTAATGCTGTTCGTAAATTTATCCTCGTAAAGACTGTTAGAGACGTTAACTCGCCACCATGGATCGATGGAGAAGTGAGATACTTCATACGCAAGAAATACTCAGCTTTAAATAAAAATTGTAAACGTCGAACAGACAATCGTAACGCGAACGTAGCCAAGCAGTCCAAAAACCTTGTGAAAAGAAAACATCGTGACTATTTACTCAAAATTCAGGACTCTTTCCGCGACAAGCCGAAGTTATTCTGGAATTATCATAAGGTGGTTTTCCATCATCGATGAACTGAAACTTCTGTGATTTCATACGACGGCAAATTGGCAAAAACTCTTTCAGACAAAGCTGAGCTTTTCAATTCCTACTTCTCTTCTGTTTTTCAACCTTCAAGAACCAAACAACATCAAGCCTCCAATTTCTACATGATTCAATCAAGATCTAATTCTCGGCTACGGGCGATTGAGCTTAGTGAACAAGAAGTTGCCAAATCTTGATGTATCCAAAGAAAATGGTCCTGACGGTATTCCTGCGCGTCTTCTAAAAGAATGCAGCAATCAAATCGCCCCAAGCCTTTGCTGTCTTTTTAACTTATCGTTAAGCTCAAGCTGGATTCCCTCGGAGTGGAAGTCAGCGGATGTCACGCCTGTTAACAAGAAAGAGTCCAAAAAACCCTCCGAAATCTACCGACCCAAACGCTCTTGCCTATTGTCGGTAAAGTCTTGGAACGATGTGTGTATCAAAGATTTTATGATCACGTTGCCCACCTTGTCAGTGAATATCAACATGGCTTTCTTCGAAACCGCTCGTGTGTGACTCAACTCTTATCAGTCCTTCACACTTGATTGGATATTATTTAGATAAGAACACTCACACTAACGTATTGTACCTCGACTTCGCCAAAGCCTTCGACTCCGTTGATCATGCAATTATTCTCGATAAACTGAATGGTTACGGTGTGACAGGACCAGTTTTGTGTTGGTTTGCAGATTACTTAAGTGGCAGACCACTAGAGTGAACTAAACAATATGCGTTTCAACACTTCCAAATGCAAAGTACTTACAATCTCATGCAAAAAAAATCCTGTTAATTATGAGTACACTCTGGGAACTGAAAGACTAATTCGAGTTGACAGTGAAAAGGATCTCGGTGTTATTACTTCCTCTGGACTTTCATGGGATCTTCATTTAATTCCATCATCTCTAAGGCAAACAAGATGTTAGGTGTGCTAAAAAGAACATGTACTCTACTAACAAATATGAAAACCAGGCTTACCCTTTATTTAACTCTCGTGAAGTCCCAGTTTTGTTATGCAACAGAAATTTGGTCCCCTGTGAACAGTACCCAACTTTCAAACCGAGTAGAAAGAATACAAAGACGTGCAACGACATGGATCATGATGAGCAGAGGAGAGGAGAGCTACAAAGATCGACTGCTGGCTCTGGATTTTCTGCCATTAACATTTGACAGGGAAATTAAAGATTTGGTGTTTTTGTACAAAGCATTGTTTGGTTATTTAAATCTCAACATAAGTAACTATGTCTCGTTTGTCAGCCATGGTCGTACCCGACTAAGTAACAGCTCAAAATATATTCTTCAAAGTCAAGATTGTAAAACTAGCACTTTTCAATCGTTCTATTATAACCGTATTGTCAAAATCTGGAACGTTGTATGTAGAGAAATATCTTTCGACACTGTGTCTAGTCCTAGACCTAGTTCTTTTAAACGTTTGCTTTAACAGAGATACTCTACTATTAATTCTGTTTATGACGTTGAAATGGCATGTACGTGGTCCTTGTTTCGTGATTGTTCCTGTCATAGAATGTAAATTCATCAAGTTGTAGTGTAGCGTATTGTATTGTATTGTAGTGTAGTCCATTTTTTAAATTTGGGAAGGTTCCTCGCATGGTTCTTTTAAGTCCTGTTTGTGCCTTGCCCATTGAGGGTCCACATGTTAACGTTGTGTATTTAAGTGATTTTTCTTGTAAATTAATTATTAATTAGTAAATATAATAATAATAATAATATAATGCAAATCAAATCATTACTAGAAAATCTTATTTGTTTTGAAATGAAAAAATCATATCACATTGTGATGTAGTCATTCCCGACATTGCGCACGTGAATTTAATATTTTTTTGTTTTGATAGAATCTCTTACCTGATTCATCCTCGCATGACGAAAGCTCTTTGGATCCTGATCCTGAAGTCACCTGACCTTTTGGACATTGCTTACATGTGGTGCTGTTAGGTATGTTTTGATATGTGCCTGTTGGACATGGCAGGCAGATTTTTGATGTTGTATTCAAATATTCACCTTTCGTGCAGAGTGGTAACTGGGTAGTTGTTATTACCTCGGTTTTTGTTGATGTTGGAATATCTATCGAAAAAAGTTGTGTCGTTTAAAACTGACTTTAATGCTTCTGATTTAATTAAACACGTTAATTGTCAAAAAAAGAAAATAAAAAGGAGACAAATTTCGGGAATATTTCTGAAATCTGTTTTGAAATTAGTTTCTGCAGCAAGGTTAATACAGCCATTTTTTGTAAAGTAGGAGACAATGTTGGTAGAAACATGTCACCCCTCCCCCTTGCGTGGGCCATTTACCTTGCTTACAGTCTGTACGATTCATACTTCCAGTTTTTAAAGTTGTGAACCCAATTTCACATGGTGTACAGTTAAACATCCCTGTCATGTCTTGATACGAATCTTTTGGACATTCAATACAAGCTTTGAGTCTAGCATTCAAATGCATTCCTCGGGAACACTCTGAAAATATATGAAATTTGGTTATGCTGTATTGCCTATGTCGTTTTGGATTTATGCTATTTTATTCTTGCTGCTGTTGTTTTTTGTTATTGCTTATATTACACGCCGTGTGTCCGTTTTAAAGTAAATTAAATAAATTAATTAATAGCTAGTAAACTAATAAATCAATAGCTGTCAATACGATGTCGGCACTACATGCTAAATTTTTAGAAAATGTAAACAATAGAATGGATTCGACTACAATGAGTGCAAGTTAGTGGAAATAATGTGTTAAAAATTATGTCCGCCAAGTGTCTTTTTCTTCGTGTTTCTAATGTATACAGAAGCGGAAACGTATACGTAGTATTTTAGACCGCAAGTCAGAGCTTATCGGTGGAAAACGAGCCTCAACAGGTCGAGCATTTGCTGCCACAGCCTGTTAGAGCTTCTGGAAATCGGTGGACGTGCTTCTATGCTCGTGTTTGAGCTATCCAGTGAACTCAATATAATTGAAGGCCTCAAATTCAAGGCCTCCATTGATAACCAGGAGCCACAGATGTCACCCATTTTCAATTCAAACGCTGTTTTTGTACCAGTAGCACCCTTTTATCCCTGGACTTGAGGTTAGAGAAGACCCTAGGATTTGAAAAATTTCCTAACATTTTTTTACATATTTTTATAGCTTAGATATAGACCTGTCCTCAGGAAAAAATGTCAAATTAAATCGTTTAAACTGAGCAAGTTACCAAGTAAAATGATTTCTGAAATATACGCCTGACCGAAATTAACTTCAAAGTCAATTTTCCGACCCATCAATTTTCAGTCGACAACATGCACTAAAAAGCAGTGTTAAACGTGCGTTTTAAGCGATTGTTCTTCAATTTGCACACGTTGCAGATATATGTCTTAGCTACAAAAACGTGTTCGCGTTAAGTTTTTGGCGTTGTCCATGGGTTGCGATGTATAACGCAACTCGGGAAAGCACAAGCCTTAACTGACAAACCTCATATAAAGCAACAAAAAAAAGCGAAAACATTTTTGTACAACATTCCTCCAGAAGAGTAAAAATGATAGTTTTGCATGTTTCGAGTAAAACCGGCGTTTAACGAAACGGTCGAAGGCACCAATAATCGGGAAATTATCTTTTCTTCGTACATTTTATAACATTATTTTGCTCGCTATTTATCTGGCTACATTCAGCGAAAATTTGCTAGAAATTGGACACAAATTAGCCGAGTAATGGCAGATATCCTGAAACACAGGCCTAGGGTATTATGCGACGTTAAAACAGGGTTAAAAGCAGGGATGGACCCACTGGGGGGGGGTGCACCCCTCCCTAGCCTTGGCTAGGGGTGGGAGGGGGGTGCTAATTTCCCCTATCAAATATTTAAATATCAAGTAATTGTCATTAACCATCCGTGTTGACCCCATCAGTGTCAGTGCTATTAGATTCTATCAGACTATTCTTCTACACTAAAGACTACAGTGTAAAAGCATTAATTTCATACAGTTAAAAAGAACACAATAACATGTCATCAACATAGTTACACCACTTACACTGCTGACCGCTGTACGTTGCTGGTCTGGTCACGTGGACTGTGATGCCCAGCCCCATGACCGACACCCAGTTCCATATACTTATAGTGCTGATCAACACCCACCCGAGACTGGTGCACCCCCCCCCCCCTAACAGATCCTGCTGGATCCATCCCTGATTAAAAGGACGCTATTCTGGGGTTGAAAACAGCGTTTAAAAGTCTGTGATTTTATGACTTCTTGGCTTCAAAAATGGCGGCAAAGTTATAAATAATGGTTCCCGGTATAATTACAAAGAGCTCAGTGGAACCATTACTTAATGAACGGCGTATATTCACTCCATAATTTAAATTTAGTAGAATCATACATTTTATTCTCCGATCCGACTAAAACAATTAGATTACTTGCTCTATGTGGGGATTCGCCCTCATCCATCCCGAACTCGTAATCAATTGTTAATGATACAAGCAGGAATTTTTGCATGGGTTAGTAACTTTGGTAGTTAGCACCATTTAAAGAACGTTTTTGATATCAGTTGACAACTAGTAATGGGGGAAGTGGTATTATTACCCCTTGTAATATCATTGGCATCCAGGGTATATTTCCGATATTTCCTTGGACTCCTTGCTGCAATTTTACCTACCACAAAGTTTGTTTATTTCTTCTGATCCGGGTGGACAAGACAAGATTCTTACGTCACACAGTCGGTTAGTCCTGTAAAAGTCATCAAGTGCTCCTCGGAACGATACATTTGGAAGTTCAAAACTTAAGCGAAACTTTTTAACAGCCGGCGGTGATAGAATGTCATTCAATGTATTAAAACATTCTTCAATTTTCTTGCCAGTGGCAAGATCCAAAGAGGCATAGTTTGTTCGATTTTCTTCGTTGACACCAACCGTAACGTTGTAGTTAATAATGACTTTCTCGTCAAGGCGTTGTAAACTACGAATTACTGTTATGTTAATTATAGTTTCATTACATCCATTGTTAAAGTCGCTTTTATTTTGAAGCTGGGACAGAAAGAAATCCGCATCTTTGAATTCGCTGTCAGCCACTGATGTGTTTGCATTCGTATAATGTATTTCGTATGACAAATATTTTTCGCACACTTCGTGAGGCACTGAAATTAAATTATATTAAACCAAATTAAATAGGGCATAGAACATAAGACATAGGAAATGAAACTGAAATGAAGACACAAATGTCGTGTTGCGAATTGATTTATTAGTTTATTAAGTTCTGTATAAGTTTGCATGGAATATAAATATCTGTTTAATTTTCTGGAAACACCACGTATAAATTTATTATGGCATTTCGTAGACGTTAGGTATGACGTGGGTGATAAGACGGTTAACTAGTTACTTTCAGCGACTTTATAAAGAAGGTCTTGACTTGTATACTGTATGTTTTCCACTCGATATTATGGAACTTCCATCTACCCTTTAGATCATGCGTGCATAAGACCATATGATATACATGGGCTGTTTTTGGACAAACAATGCTAAAGTAACAAGGTAAATCACAATTCTATTTGCGAATATATTGTGCCAAATATCACGGGCATGCGAGTTTGCAAAATTTTACAATAGGTTTACGATAAATTATTTTCTGCGCCACCACCAATTTACAAGGAACACTTGGTTATTTCAATATGTTTTCTCTATCAGTGCATGATTTATTTCTGTGTTACCTGTGGCGTTTCCGCAAAATACCAGCCAAAACTGACAGGAATATATTGAAACGATGATAATAGATTTCATAAAAAACTTTTCTCGGAACGTGATCATACCTATAAGTTTGATGAGAAAAAATGGTAAGAGAACAGTCAGATGTATAGTTAATATGTCGTTTGAATTTTGCGTTGTCGACGGAGAAAGAACTGCAAAATATGCCTGCTACAAAGCCCACGGGCTCGAAGAAATATTCCCACCATTGGGCAACAGATTTAGTTAGTTAATTATTTAGCTACTCTATTAAATATTTTTGTAACAAATATGAATTTTAAAACGTCATATATTCATGCATCGTATGCATGCCGACTTTTAACAGGCTTTTTATTCTAAACAAAATTAATGTTTAATGTCAAAGCAACACTTTTGAATGCGTGGCTAAAGAGTTTTTTTGCGAAGCAACCATCGTGCACCATGATATCACAGTGCAGCATTATTAGCCAATCACAGTGCAGATTTTACGCTACAGTATAATTAGTTATAAATGTTTGTGATTGTCAAACCGTCTCTGCTGGATATCTCCTGCAAAGTTTGCTAGATTTTGCCGCTCAGTGACAAGACTTTTGCTATATGTTTAATCTCATATTATTTAAATCAGCAAGGGTAAAAATACATTATGCCCATGCTTATGACTAGAATACGTTCAGCAGGAAAACCCTTCCATATTTTCACCCCACATTTTGCCAAAAAAACAGATTCCAGAACGTTTTGGACAAATTGGTCGCTTTAGGGGTTTTTACGAATTTTCTTTAATTATTCCGTCAGGCATTTATAAATTGGGTATAATTATAATAGATAATAATTTAGCTACTGATCTAAGTATTTCAATGTAAATGACTGGTGTCTTCGAAAATTGGCATTCACATGGCTTCATACTCGAGCTTAACTCCGTTGGCGTGGCGCATATGAGAAAAGGACCAACAGTCTATCGAAACTCGTGGGTTGCCTCCTGCAGGCGATGTCCATGCAGCGTGGTTTGGATTTCTCAAGTGTTTCGTTAACACATGCAAATCTTTGAGGACGATTGCTCGAAAATTAGACTATATTTAGCGCAATCCACACGATAGTGTTTTAATAACCTTCAATAACCACCTATAATTATTCGGTCGTTATGTGTTACTCATGCTGATTAAATAGAGAATAATACATGGGTGCGCGGAAATACCAGATTTATTTCGAGTGTTAAACATGATATCTCACGAGTGAGCGCAGCGAACGAGTGAGAAATATCATGTTCAACACGAGAAATAAATCTGGTATTTCCAAGCACCCATGTATTTTTCTGTTTATTATATAAACTACAGGTTTTCCACCAATATAAAATGTCCAGAAGCTATGATTGGTGATTGTTTGAAAAGCGATAATTTTCACGTGAAAATTTTCGCTTTCCAAACAGTCATTATTTGTATAGCTTATGAATAGTTTTTTTACCGGAAAAGACTGTAGTCTATAAAAAAACTGACATGGGTACAGGAAATATCAAATTTTCTCTCCTGTACTTAACATGATATTTTACACTCGCTTGTGAGATATATCTGGTATTATCATCTGGTATTTAAACTTATTTTATCAATATCTGTACATAATTGTACGCAATTTTGTAAGTTCTTGAGCATGTTTATCAACTGTTGAAAAATATACCGCTATTGTTGACCTTCATGCAACTATGCAGTCCCAAATTGATAAGTTGGTTCAATTGTGTTTGATTTCTAAAGAATGGTTAAGTTAGTTGAATTGTGTTTCATTTCTAAAGAATGGTAAAATTGTTGTCTCGAAATAATAAAGAGTCACGTGATTGATCAAATGTCATCGAGTGTTCTGTCATCAATTCTGTTATTTGCATATGCGGTAAAGCTGAATATATCTCGACAAGGGAAAATTGCAAAAATTCTACAAAGAAAATATGCAATGTCATTTTAAGCGATTTTTGCAATTCAGTTGACAAAATGTTCGGCAAAATCTCGTGCGTTAACCAATATTAGGTACATAATATATATGTATTGAAGAAAAATTCATTTTCCAGTATAATTTTTATGAAAAATACGAACAGTCAGTCATTGATCTGTATAATACTGGATCACGTATTTAATGATATCCAGTGAGGCAAACGGAAATGACGAATTTGGAGTACCGAGATGACGGTGAATCAGCATTTTCAATGTGAAAATAGACTTCCTTGTATTAAGGAAATTTACGGAAACTGAAAACACTTCTTAAAAGAAGTAATATTTCCGTGTTCTCAGTACGCGAAATTAAATTTTAATTCAAGCCCTAAATCTAATCAAGTCTTTACATCTTCAATCCATCAACGTTAAAACAGGACAAATAAAACTTTGGTTAGCGTTAGGGTTTAGGTTAGTGTTGGGGTTAGGGCTTGGATTAAGATTTATATTCGCCACACTGAGAACACGGATTATTACCTTAAAAGATTACTCTTACACCCACAAAGAGCACTGGATCTGAAGTACCAAGATGGCGGCGATGAACTTTAACAAAATTTTATTATGAATGCGTGATCCAGTATTACACAGATCAATGCAGGCAACCAGAAACATTCTGACTTCATGATCACTATTTAAATGAACTTCCCTATAAAGGAAAATTAAACTCGCAAAAACTCAATTTCGCTCAGTTGTTTACGCCGATGCTTATATTCTGTATGTATGTAATAAATTTAATTATCATATATATGTACAAGTTCATCTGCGCAGTGGACCATAGTCGAAGACAATAAACAGAAGTGCTGACAATGACTAATGAAACACACCAGCACCGGCTAAAATTCCTGAGCGAGACAAGGCAATACTGGTCAGAGCCATTGCTATGTATTAAGACTGGATAGTGAATTGTAATACAAAATCCAAGTGAAATTGCAGCCGGAAACACGTCATATGTTTGGGGCGCGCGAGGCAATAAGATCCGCTAGCATGCAATCAATTGTTAGAGCGGCGGTCTAAAAACCCGTAGATGCGAGCTCAGATTTAATCCCACTCAAGACAGCAAATTTTTCGTTGTTCTCCCCAGTGTCGGATTAATATGATTCTACTGTAGTTGAACATTACGATTTGCCGAGTGGAAAATTTTGCCGATAGGTCAGAATTAGAACGTTAAAAAAACAGTTTGAATTTGTGCGACATGCTGCGTCGACAAAATTCTGTCCCAGAGGCAAAATTTTGACTAAGATTCTCCTGTTCGGACTTTGAAATTTGCTACCGGGACGTGTTGCCGCGACGTGTTTCGGCGATTCGTCT
This sequence comes from Muricea muricata, assembly GCA_963855995.1. Taxonomy (NCBI): domain Eukaryota; kingdom Metazoa; phylum Cnidaria; class Anthozoa; order Malacalcyonacea; family Plexauridae; genus Muricea; species Muricea muricata. The sequence continues at coordinate 5,257,673 of OY979726.1, read as the reverse complement.
TCTAGCTGGTCAGAAGTCATCGTGTGTCCCGACCTCAACAGTTATCACAAATCTGCACTCAGTGGCAAAACGTGACTCATGGATTCTGTATACCAAAAATATATTACGCAAAATATAAACAAAAACAGTACTCTTGTACGTATTATTCTTCAACTAGTACGTATTATTCTTCATAACATTACCCTTCGAGATATGACAAGTCACAGGAACACTTCACCCGAAGAAAAAGGGCCCACGAAGTTACAATGCTATAAGTGATAACAAGTTGCAATGGTGCTTCGTGCTTGGTCAAACTAGGACAACTTTTTGCGACGCTTCACAGTTCAAACCTTGCGGGAACTGACAGTGTTTTGTCCCCGCGACGGAATTTACAAAAATGAAATTTGACATATCCCTATAAACTTTTCAGTTAATAATTATCAAATTATGATTTTCATTTTAACAGCTTAGAATGATTGTTAGCAGTTGTACCGCAATGTTCATCATGCGTCTGTAACAACTATGAATGTAAATCTACATACACAACAAAGTAGGAAATGGCAATACTAGACAGGGACTTCTCGAACTGTTGAATTTTTGCCGAAAACGATATAAAATTACTGTTCATTGCTTCCGTTCATTGGATCACTCACGAAACCTCAGCTCGCATTGCCCGATTTACTTACTATAAGTAGGTTATATTCATTGGAAGTTAAGAAATATTTGTGGCAAGCAATAAATTAAACTGTAGTGATTTGTCTTGATGAAATTCACGTGTATTAACCTGTACGGTTCGGATTAAATTTGCTTGTACAGAAATTATAGAACATAACACCACAACTTGAAGATATTGTCGCATTTGAAATGACTCGTTACACCGATCGAAGGATCGAATTTTTTAACAAATGGTATATAAATCGACGGAATTATAATACAATTCCGTACGAACTCACCTTTTGAATTTCGCTTATTTTCTTAGCAAATGTAATTTGAACCGGTTTAACAGCGAACTAGCTATTTCCTCGACCTTTCAACAACTTCTATGGGTACGTAAATAGGCAAACCTCTATATACATAGTTCTGGAACGTCAATTTTTTACTGTCTTGGTCATTCTTGCATATTTTATATCTTCTCTCATCCTGTATGGAGTCAAACTGTTCTATTCAATTCCTGTTTTGTTTAAACATTAATTTATGATTGAATAAATTATGTTTACATAGGTTCTTTCACAGCTTCGCATGAGTTCCTGTTTTAAAACCCCCGTATAGAAGTTGTTATCACATCTCCAATGACGACAAGTAACATATAATAATTTCGGGTTGAAAACAAAATTATGAAGTTCCCATAAGGGATAATTTCTATTCTAGACTAATTTTTATTAGCTAAGCAAGACTTAATAAAGAATTCTATCAGCACAGCTACAAAGAGAGACGTAAAAATTAATACATAAGTGTGGTTACGAAATGTTGCAAAGTACGGTAAACGACTTGGGGGCGAAACGACTTGGGGGTGAAACGCCGGATACCTCATACTCGGACAACACTGTTACATTTGAGCTGAAATTGGCGGGAAACTGGTTACACTTTTCCACGTAGTACAATTGCAAACTTTGCCTTGCTGATTTTTACTTATTTTACCACCGTTCCCAACCAACCTATGCAATTTTACTAATTTTGAGATCATTTATGTCTTGGATAACTAGAAACTAATTTGTTGTTTGCTGTCAATAGAGACGCAATATGATCCACATATTCGCGCCGAAAACTTAATGGGAAAGTGAGGATTGTCTTTTATACTTTAAATATACGCTTTTCAATCGTTGAAGCTCGTTTCGGTTATGCATACGTGGTTTAAAATTTGGGTTATTGAGATTTCATTTTTAATGCTACCTGCGCAGGCACTTTTTTTGAACAATTTGCCCAAAAGCAAGTTTATATGTGTAACAGCACTATAAACTTAAGTTAATGAAACAAGCGTTGGGCCAGAAGTAAAATTGTGCAAAGTCTTGCAGTGTACAAAGGTCGATTTGGGAAACGCATGTTCATACACGTGCTAGGCTCAATGCCAACTTTAACAACAAACCATTGTCTACATCTCTCCCTATGTGTCTGGGCAGGTGGACCAATCAGGTTTGACCATGCCGTCTAAATAGTTTCCTGCCTGGATCAAAAAGTATCATTCTGTCACATGCAAGCAAAAGCGTCTGACCTCCATGACAATATTTTGAAATTCTGTCAAAGCGTCTGACTTGTGCAGCAAGAGATTTTGCAATTTTGAGTAATTGACGCTGACACGCTGATTGTACGGCCGAGTATGTCTGAGGACAAAATACAATGCTTTCTGTCCAATCCAGTTTTCCTCCGATTATATACAGAACACTATGAATAGCATTCGCGTATAAGACAAGGGTCAAGACAAAGGTCACAGTTTCACAATCTTTCAAGTCCTAACCAAGAAAAGGCATGGACCAAGCTAAAAGAAAATTGGAAACACAACGAACGATCAAGATTTGTGGGTTCTCAAAGAAAAGATACAACCTAGCGTTGTAGGGAAGGATTTGACGTTGGAGTCGATATGTGCGAGTGGAATCTGTCTTCGGCGAATCTCCTGTATATATTCGTCTCATTTGTATTATATGCCGGTAAAGTATTGTCTTGCCAATTCACCAAGTACCGCGATAAGTCAAAGTATGGGTAACAACTGGAACAACATTGAAACACCGCCGGGAAGAGTTGCTGAGCACTTGGCTGAGATCCACATTAGCTATCAACATATTATCATATTGCGCGCAAGTTATATTATGGTATCGTAAGTATTCCGTTCTATTCAAACTTCTAGTGCACATTTCGATGAAAAATCTAACCAAAATGCATAAAGTTTCTCATTTGTGATAAAACTCGAGCATAAAGCTTACTTAAATAATCTGATTTTTTCGACTTATACTTTGCTGTGAATTTGACATTTGGTTCGGCAAAGATGATGACGTTCAAAGTTCAAGTGTTTATATCAACGTCACATTATTAGAATACATTGGAAAGCTTTTTCCATGCATATTTGTCGTCATATGTATGGTTCAATATTGATTAATGCAAGACTTGAGTTTTCTGTGCCAAGATTAATCATAAACCAAATATAAATGTAATTTTCACCAGAAGATTCAGCACTGTATATTATGTGAATCTACATACGCAAATAGTTTTGGGTAATTCTAAACTGGGATTTTACTGCCAGTTAGAAAAATGCTTCATTTTCTCGGAAACCTGGGGAATTGCCTGGTCTATATGACCATGTACTTTATACTTTGCCAAAGTCAATGTTAATTCTGTCTTTCTGCATTTTGAGCTCAATTTTAATTAATAATTCATTGAAATGAAATTTGTTCATATTTGCTTCACACAAAACACTACACACTAAATTTGTTGACGGCCCCTATAGTTGGGGAGAGAGAGCTATCTGGTATATCTGATACAGCTTGTTACCCATTTATACCACCATGCATTATATGTGGTTACAATCAATGTAATTAAAACTGGCAACCTGTCAATTGCAACACAGCTCCTATAAGATAAATAGCATGTTTGCCTAATAGTACTGCTATGTTTTCAAAGTTATACTAATTGATGACCAAGGCCAATTGATCTTTGCAATATAGCAATTATCTTGTTGCAACGTTAATATTCAATCAAATCAGTATTATCAATATTACCAGTGCAATTTAAAACTACATTACAACTATGTGAATTATTGCACTGAAACTTTTCTTTCTAAAATTCTTAACAACATGATATGAAAGACAACTGGAAAATAGTCTGCATTTGGTTTTTGCCTAACCAATGACTAGATTTTAAACTATTAAAAAATGCAATCATGAAGAAATAAGAAATGCAGGGATGGTCAGCTCTGTTTGCTGTATTATCAATGGCTTAATCATCAAGTTGTAATATAGAAGCTTTGTGGGGAAGCTGCTGGTAGTTGTCTCGGCCCCATTCAGGTTTCCTGTATTGCAGGTTTTTCCTGACCTCCCTGACAATCCAGCTGTAATAAAAGCAATGGTAATGCTCAGACGGCTAGTTTTTCCATCACCTGTCAAAGCAGTTTCTATTTCTTTACAGCTATTGCAATTTTAACAAAACACCAAAAAATCTGGTCCAACATTCCGGGGGAAGGTTTTTCGTCTATGGAGAATGCGCATGCTGCGCATTTGTGGGGACGGAGTGCTCCCAAAGGTCACCCTCAACCCCATAGACTCACATAAAACAATGTAATATATATATTTTATTGTAATTAATTATGGGGATTCACTTCCCCCTGCATGTTTAAAGTAAACAATGCCCATCACGGGGATCTACTACCCCTTGGACATTAAAGTAAACAATGCCCATCACGGGGATCTACTACCCCTTGGACATTTAAGTTATCGATGACCATCACGGGGATCTACTACCCCTTGGACATTGAGAGTGCCCATCTTGGGGAGCTACTACCCCTTGGGCAAAGTCCAACACGGGGGAGCCATTACCCCCTGAGGACACAGCTATATCATAATCATAATGCATAATCATAATTGTGAGTCTGTGGGGGGCAATTTGACCACAGTTTATAATTATATAAGAATTGGAGCATTTCTCCCCATCAACCCTTCTCCCACAACATTGTGTGTGTGTCATAGTGGTTTCTTAATTGTCTCTATATTTTCCTGACGATTGGTGCATTAAAGCAAGTTTATATGTGTAACAGCACTATAAACTTAAGTTAATGGAACAAGCGTTGGGCCAGAAGTAAAATTGTGCAAAGTCTTGCAGTGTACAAAGGTCGATTTGGGAAACGCATGTTCATACACGTGCTAGGCTCAATGCCAACTTTAACAACAAACCATTGTCTACATCTCTCCCTATGTGTCTGGGCAGGTGGACCAATCAGGTTTGACCATGCTGTCTAAATAGTTTCCTGCCTGGATCAAAAAGTATCATTCTGTCACATGCAAGCAAAAGCGTCTGACCTCCATGACAATATTTTGAAATTCCCACCATCCCACCCTTCAATGATTTTGCACCATTTTTAGCATTAGTTTAATAGAATTGGATATAAACAGGTAAATAGTCTATGTCGCACTCAGTCAGTGTCATTTGCATGGAATATTTCTCATGTAAGGTCAAAATTAATTATTATGGGATAGTTAATATGGTTAAGTGTAATAGTAATAGATTAGTAAAAGGAAATAATTATGGTTAATATGTTTAATTGTAATATTAATAGATTAGTAAAGGAAATAATTAAAAAATAATAAATAAATAAAATTTGTCTTTGGTTGATGGGGACTGAGTGCTCCCAAAGGTCACCCTCAACCCCATAGACTCACATAAAACAATGTAATATATATATTTTATTGTAATTAATTATGGGGATTCACTTCCCCCTGCATGTTTAAAGTAAACAATACCCATCACGGGGATCTACTACCCCTTGGACATTAAAGTAAACAATGCCCATCACGGGGATCTACTACCCCTTGGACATTTAAGTTATCGATGACCATCACGGGGATCTACTACCCCTTGGACATTGAGAGTGCCCATCTTGGGGAGCTACTACCCCTTGGGCAAAGTCCAACACGGGGGAGCCATTACCCCCTGAGGACACAGCTATATCATAATCATAATGCATAATCATAATTGTGAGTCTGTGGGGGGCAATTTGACCACAGTTTATAATTATATAAGAATTGGAGCATTTCTCCCCATCAACCCTTCTCCCACAACATTGTGTGTGTGTCATAGTGGTTTCTTAATTGTCTCTATATTTTCCTGACGATTGGTGCATTAAATCGCTATTAACTTTTCCTCCAAATATAAGGCCCCTTTTAAAGAGATGTAATCTTAGATTAAGTCCAAGAGACATTGATAACGTCTACATCGTTTTCAGGGTTAATTTCCTGGTATCTTAAAACCGGTTGTTTGTTTTATTCCTCATAAACAGTAAAAATAAGCCACGGCAGCTGACAATTTTAAAAAATATATAAAAAGAAACAAATTCCCACGAATAGAGACAACATAACTTGTAATTCAAAATATAACAAGACAAGCAGTTATAAGACCATAAGTCATCATCAGACAGAATAGAACACAGTCAATATTTTATACAGCATATTGCATGCACAGCTAATTCAATAACGGTTTTTTTTTCAAAATCTGAAATGTAAATTACAAATTTAAAATATGAGACCAAAATGCATTATTAATTTTTTGACTTTATGAGTTCCAGATAATAGATAATTATTCGGTCGTTATGAGTTACTCATGCAGATTAGATAGAGAATAATACATGGTGTGCGGAAATACCAGATTTATTTCGAGTGTTAAACATGATATGGGACCAAAATGCATTATTAATTTTTTGACTTTATGAGCTCCAATTAACTTAAATGGCTTACGAATATTACTAGAACGTATGTTGTGGATTTTTGAAGGACAATCTTTTTTGAATTAGCTGTGTACAGACCAAGAGAGCAAGAAGACCGTTATTTAAGCACGTGCAAAATAATGATGCCATCATGCTGCTGCTTAAAGTCGATCCAATTTCTTGAGACCACAGTCTGAGACCTTTGAAAATCTTTTCTGTAAACATTTTTGATTTGTTGTGTAGGACATTAGGTCAATCGGGAATTACATTGAAAATAAATCTTTCCTGCTACTGTCTCTTCCACTTCTTGCTTAAATGTTCGTAAACAAATGCATTACCCAGTTCCAAAAGAAAATTGTTTCCCATTTATTTCTGATATCTTACTGCGCATAACAACTAATCACAATAATGGATTTTAATTCATCACTGAACAGGAATAAAATTCCCTGTCTTGTGTACGTAGGGATTAAAAGAGTTTATATTTGAGTTCTGTTAATCCCCATACGTGCACGAGACAATTTTATTCCTGTTCAGTGAAATGCTATTTTAAGACATTGGGAATATGCAGAATAATTATCGAGCAATAATACACTCGATAATCATATCAAAAATTCTGAAATGAATATTGGAGGTATACTTGAATTGAAACCATTCGCTTGGAGGAAATGATTTTGTCATATGTAGTATAGTTGACTTAAAAATCGAAGTTGGGCCAAGTTCTCATCATGTCATCGGCGATTTCCTTGAATGTGCTCTTATAGCGGATAGTCCTTGGTTATTATGTTTATAATTATTTTTTTCTACGGCTACAACCAGCAATAGATCGCTATCAAAAGGTATAATATGGCAACAATGAATATTCTTTGCTCTTTTGAATTATCTTAATTTCTATTTCGGTTGAAATATACGAGCTGTCCGCTATCTTAGATATTCAAGGATATGCATGTTAACAACAAACAGTTGACATTCGACAGTTGACATTGACAAACAGTTATCAGGGCGAGCCAGAACACGCATTGAGTAAAAGCATTTGGCCAACTATTGTTTGCTGTTTTCTTCAATATGAGTAATTTTTAAGTGGGATACACCATAGGTCAAAAATTTATCCAGGATGGCGGACAGCTCAGATGTTTGAATCCAAATATCTGGCGAATCTAGCGCTCTTTGGAGAAGCTATAAAGGCCTGTACTGATAATTTTAAAGGTTCTTTTAAATGGATCATTGACATTATAATTATAATGGACGATTTGCAATATAGACTAAAGGTCTAACTGGGCAAGAAGAACAAAACTTTTACTGCAGCTAGGAAAAAATACGGAAAATATAGCTCTGCAAAGTTTGCAAATTTTGTATATATTTGTATTACGCGGGAGAAAGTTACCATTTTCGCAGCAATCTCAGGTCAAAGAATGTTAGAACGAATGTTAGTCTATAATGCAAACATATCATAATCAAAATTACATCAGCTAGAAGAAACCCACGATTAAGGCAAACGCATGTGAACCAACACTTAAACGTGCAGTTCGTATAATAGTGCATTTCATATAATAGATTTTGTTATTGGGAGCAATGAGCGTTAACATCAAAAACATGATGAAATATTGTGTCGGGTTCTTCTATAAGTTTACGAGATTTTAATATCCGGAATGTCTCATCATAATCATGTATGTCGCAAAAATATCTAAAATTTTGAAAGTTTCACCGACAAAGCATGTAAATATACATAAATAAATTAAGAAGATTACAAGAGGATGGGTATAGGCGGGAAATGGCGTAAACAAGGTAGCTGTCTGAATGATGGAATAAAAGTTGAAAACGGAACAAGGAATTATTTTTAAGCCTCAATAATAATGTTCAGTGTTGTTGACAACTATGACGACTGTGAGCAAAACAACATTGTTCCATACTGCTCATATTTTTTGACTCTCTATGCGATAACTATGATACAATGAGATTTTTATTTGTCTCTCGTTGACAGATCGCCTGAGGTATTTAACCATTGAACTAGGTGGAATGTCTTATTTTTTTCAAAATAACTCAAAGAGATAATGTACTTTTTCGTTATAAATAGTTTCTTGAATATTGCTAGTGGTCTCAAACCAATTGAATGGTCTCAGAAGATTATTAATAATCTGAGATCAGATTTCCGCTACCACCATACATTCCGTAACCAGATTGTACCTTTCAGCCAATCAGGTGCCTTGCATCCTTCCGATTTATTTGCATCCTCCCGGTTCATTGTAAGCCAGGAATAGGTAGGTTTGGCTGAAGGGATTGGCACTTGAAGTAAACGAGGCTTTAAAGATGGCGAACAAATTTATTGTTATTCCAGTCTAATAGATAGAGTTCAGTATGTTGGCCTGAGAAAATGCTCACCATGCATGTCTTTGACGAGTGAAACCTTGTATCACAATATAAACCAATCCAATTTTGTTTATTGTGTCACATTAATCCTGTCCATTAAAATTGTCACAATCATTGACATGATCAGTGTGTTGTAGCATAATCTAGCAAACTACTGTGCCTTTATTTTATTTTAATTTTCAATTCCAGGACGTCGTCGAAGCGTATCAATTGGCATCTCTAAAATCGATATTATATTTAGAATGTTGAAACTGTGCATTCAAAATTGCAATATCTTTGTCAAAGTTTTAACTTTAAAAATTTATAGTTGAGCCAATCGCTGCACGTATTCGTCATTTAAAACTTTTTCCAGTAGCAGGATGAGAGCATCCCGCATAGTTACAGACGTTAAATTTAACAAAACATTAAAAACTTTGACATGTATCATAGGCGGCCCAATTCAGTTTGTAGTTTCATATAGAGATCAGTAGCGAGCGGTAGCGTATTGTTTACATATATAAATTACATAAGGTTGGCAACTAAATTTCACCTGACGAACATATGACTTTTGTTAAACACAAAATACATCGCTCGTGAAATTAAAAACAGGTAAAAATGCGGGATGCCAGAGGTTATGCCACACGTCAGCATTTAAAAAGCATTTATACGCTCCTATTGGTGCACTCTTAACGAAGTATTCATTTAAACCAATAGGAGCGAATAAATGCTTTTTAAATGCTGACGTGTGGCATAACCTCTGGCATCCCGCATTGGGACAAGAAATTTTTTGTCAATGCATGAAAAATATGTTCAAATTTTGCAGCCATTCGGAAACATTGAAGACAAAGTTCATTGAGTATGTGTAGTAAAATTATCGGAGATTAACGTGTTATAATTTTTTACCTGTTTTTAATTCCATGAGCGATGTATTTTGTGTTTAACAAAAGTCATTCATATGTTTGTCAGGTGAAATTTAGTTGTCAACCTTATCTATTTTATGTATGTAAAACAATACGCTACCGCTCGCTACTGATCTCTATATGAAACTACACACTGAATTGGGCCGCCTATGCATGTATACAGCGTTTTTAAGCGGTTTTCGAAACAGAAACTCACCACAAGGATAGTAAATTTATCCAGCAACACACTGGTCTTGTTTATTTTGTAATTCATTCCGTTTTATTTGTGTATTTATGCTTTATTTCATGGGGAGTGTATGTTCGTAATTGATTTAGTTGCCAACCTTAGGGAATTTTTTCAAGAAACTATGAGTGTGTTTATGTGCGCACTGATCTCTATATGAAACTACACACTGAATTGGGCCGCCTATGATATAACGTTACATAATTACGTTACTTACATCGTTCACAGCATGTGCTGTCATTCAATTATAACAAAATTGTGTCACTTGGGTGAATATTTTAATAACACAGGACAGTAATAGCGATCCAAATCAATTCAATCGTAAAAGTTTATATAATCGTGAAGTGTTTGTTTTTTGTGTATAATATAATTTGCCAATATCTTCTTTGGGTATTAGCTTACAGCCTTTTGTTTACAAAGTATGCCGGTATCTTTTAGGTTGCTTGTGTGTTGTAGTATTTGTTTAATTGTGTTAGAAAAAGGGATAATGGAGTACGTGCAGCTATCTGCAAAACATAATTGCCCCGCACTACAGGGACTCAATAAGCTGGTAAAAGGTCATGCGGTGTTTGTACTCGGGATTTCCAAAATCAAAACAAGGTAGTCACACAGTAACTCGTAGCTGTATATACTCTCTATTTTGCTTCAGAATCATTCAGAATATGCGTTGTAATCTGTTGTAAAAGGGTGTAAAAACACCGTAAGCTGGGATCTTCATCAGTGTTAATAATGTACTTAACGTTTTTACTTCAATGTGTTATTATAGCGCTGATAAAGATCCGAGTTTAAGGATCGCAAGCTTTGCGATAATAAATTTGCGTGGTGTTTCCACAAAATTGTACTTTGGTTTATCATGACAACGTCAACATACAAGGAACCTAAAACTGCGTGATGTGGGTGATTTTAATACCAGGCATACCACAATACAATTCTTTTCATCCAAGTCGATCCAATCTTAAGGCTTTACTAAATAATTGTGAAGTGTTTTGGCACAGTAATATAATTTGCCAAAATCTTGATTTGAGATTAGTTTATAGCTTCTTGTTTAATCAGTATGGCAGTATTTTGTTGTTTTTTTTGTGTTGTTTAATTTGGTTTTAATTGTTTTGAAAAAAAGAATGATAAAATACATGCAGATATTTAGAAAACATAATTGACACATCTACAGGGGCTCAACAAGCTTATAAAAGATCATCAGGTGTCCTTAAAGTTAGTAGAAACAAAAATATTCTTTGCAAATTGGAAAGATCTTTTGAAATACCCAACAAATCCTGTTACGGCTTTTTTATATATCTTGCTTGATTCTTGACATATTTAATTTGGACTCAATCTGAGCTGCCGCCATCTTGGATAAATTCTTGAGCTTATTGCATGACGTCACGAGTGAGGTAAGCCTCAAAAAAAGAAGCACTAGTTGGTCAAAATGCTTTTACTCAATGTATTATAACAAATAGCAAGTAGAAGCGGGTTTGTGATCATGGACTGATGGCGTAACATGCATATCCTTGAAAATCCAAGATGACAGTTCGTGTGTCTCAGCCGAGATATCTCAAGAATGGAGCAAGATATGAAAAACCATTCAAAGGCTTTGTTAGTTATTTTACTTTAGTTAGTTATTCCAGAAGATACCAGCTTAAAAATCGAAAGCTTTGCGATGATAAATTCACGTGGTGTTTCCACAAAGCTATATACTCTATAAGTTTGTCGAGTGTGGTTGATCGAGGTTGGTCGAGTACGGTAAGGACACGTATAAATAGGACAGATTATTTCCTTACCAAAATATTGTTTGAAAAAAAGATTCCCCAATTGTTGTGGAAGATATATTAAATAGCCTAAGCTGATAAATATGAATTACGATGATATATAATATTGCTAGTAATACATTATTTTCATAATTCAAATTTTAAGTATTTGTACCGCGGCCACCTTGGTGAAACCAAAAAAAATAATGTCTTGTCATTGTCTTTCATTGTATTTGATACCAACACCACGGCTGTTTTGCCGTATCGTAAGGATGCTGTGCAGTCCGTAATGTAATAATTCTTTGGTCTTATTTTATTTTAAAGTGCTATAGTTGTATGCTAATGCGATATACATTTGGCACTGTCCCGGTTTGCTATACTCGTAAATAAATATAAACCGGAGTGTATATTCAGAACAATTAAAAAAATGGGAATTTTAAACAGTGTTACAATTTTGGAGTTTCCCTTTACGTGGAGAAGCAATGATCAGGACGGACTGGATAGCATGTTTAATTCTTGAACATTGCTTAAGAGATGCCCTTCGCCTGTGAAATAATACAGCAATGCGGGTAAAAAGATAAAAGATTTTTCCGGCACCAAGTAACATTTTTACAATATTGCTACAAAAAGCAACAGGAGGTGAATTGCCCTACCAGTGATATCACTACTGGGGCAATCACACCACTTGTCCCACATTGTCAAAGTATTGTAAAAACGTTTTGGGTGCACATGCTCATGCATATCTTAACAGGGCCAGGGAGGGTTAATCTCTTACAAATGACTTGTTCTTAATCCTCAGAATTTCAAATTTACAAAGCAACGAGCGAAGCTCTACACATGTCAACAATCCGTATAAAACATGCTCGGTGGTTTACTTTCGCTGGATACTTCATCTTGCGTTGACGAACTCTCATTCCGAGTTTTGCCCTGTTCGATCGGCGCATGAAGTTCATTTTCAATCTCTTGCTGTAGCGACGTTGTAGCATATGCGGAATTATGGACTAAAGTTCTATCGTTAGTATCGTTTTTATTATCGTCAGTAACATTGTCTCCCGTGCCCTCAGTCAGGCAGCTTGAAGGAATTTCTGAAATAGTATCTAATTCGAAGTTGTTTCCATGAGTTCCCTTTAAACTCTTTTTTGGACTGTCGTTGTGTTCTTGCGAGGAAGAACTGCCTGATGTTTCGTAGCTCTGGTTTTCAAATTCATTAACGGTAGTTAATGCATCCAAAACCTCCATTTTTATCTCTTTTCCTTCAGCTTGTTCTTTTCTAGGGTCGGGCTCTTCTGCGATTTTCCCGATTTTGCTTAGGGACGCGTTGCTGAGGGTTTTTGCAACGCGTGTTTTTCCTCTAGGATTTTCTACATCATCGTCGTTTCTCCTTTTTTTTCGTCTGCTGCTGAATTTCCGGAATATTCTTTGTGGCAAAGCGTCGTCCTGAAATAGAGATTATACAACTAAGTGCATTGACAAAAAAGTCGCGAGGCGCTACTGTGCTTCCTTTTCATGGAATGGACAGTATATATAAAGTAAAATCGACTAGTGCGACCTGTTCAGTAAAATTTCGAACTATATAGAAGTTCGCATTTTTCCAACTTTCCAACATTTTTCCGTGCTCAGACGTTTGACAAAATCGCTTTATGTAAGCATTTACTTGAAAATGGAATGAATAGAACTAATGCAACCTTGTATACGCAAATATCCAGTTTTAAAACTTATTTGGTTCGTCGTTCACGAGATAAATGGGAGTGTGATTTAAATTTAACCTATCCACCGCTTCCATGCAAACAGCCAGCCCCTGGATAGTTTTCAAAAATAGATTTGAGTTCGAGGAACTATTTATGACTGTTTTATATATGACGAGTAATATAGGAGATAATTGATGTTATATGCATCAAAATGATAGCTACCTTGTGAACTTCGTCTTCGTAAAGAACGTCCAAAGCATCCTCAAGAGATTTAAATAATGGTCTGTCTGAGGGATCCCTAGCCCAACATTTCTCCATTATGTGGTATCTGTATTAACAAATGACAAATTTTTTTTGGATAAATATAGGTAGCGTAGAAAAGAAATAAATTGCGTTTTTTTTCTTGTGGACAAAACGGTTCTTTTCTTCGGGATGAATCGATATTACTTGATAGAGTATACAATCTTTTTGCAACACCTATATAATTATGTAAAGCGCATTGTTGCCCTTTGTGGTTTCGAATCTCTCATTAATCACCTCCCGTTAAAGATATGTCCTTTGAAATGGCTTCCATCCATACCGAGGCTTTGTGAGAATGGACAGCGAAAACAGTAACAATTGTTGCCAAGACAAAAACAATTTACTCTCGACGCAGTAAAAGGTTTGCATTGCGTAAGAGTGAAAAATGATTATTGCATTGTATTTTATCATTGCCATTGGTATTACGAAAAATTCTTATATTGACGGGAATACTTTAAAATCTATTTATATACTTACAAATCCTTTGGACAATTTTTCGGTCTTTTCATGATTCGTCCAGATTTGATATAGTTGAGAAGTTGATTATGATCCAGAATGTTGTTGTACGGAACACGGCCTGATTTTAAAATATATTAGGTAAATTTAGTGTCTTAAGACTGGCGTAAACAAATTTCATTGAAATAAGAAGTACACAGGGCCTGTAGCACACAAAAAGATATTCGCAATGCCAATACTCACCGTCTGAAATTATTTCCCACAGAAGAATTCCAAAAGACCAACTGTGAAATACGAAAACGTGTATTAGACAGTATTCAGTACAGTATATAATACTTAGTGAGAAATTTTTTAAAATTGTTAATGCAATGTGGAAGCCGTTTTTGAGGGTTAAAACTTACACGTCACTTTCGGTGGTGTAAATAAAGGATTCCAAAGATTCGATAGCCATCCACCGTACTGGAAGAAAACCCTATAGGTGATTGAAAATTACTCGTTATTTTTTCAAAGTTTATAGTTAATATTACTTTATCTTATACTTTAAATGGATCGCTCCTCTCTAAAATATGGATTAACAGCATAACTTCTTCACCTACTCTTGAAAATAATCGATCGTTATAATTTGAGTTCCGATGTTCAGACTAGTTCAGTACAGAAACCGTTTGCAATAGTGTCGTGAAGGCCAACTGGGGACAGAACAAAAAGTACCGTCCCGAAATCACCCACCCAGTAACTTTTTATGTAAGATTTAATATAGTGTCAGTCTTCTACTGAACTTTAGAAACTCGTGCGGCATTTTTTTATGTTTTAATCGAACGCTAGCTTTTTTGTTTTTCCCCAATAACAAAGACACGTTAGGAAAAATATTAGGGCATAACGATATTCGCTGGTGCTATACCTTATTAATTCGTGCTCCTATATGTTAAACAGTGACATAACACATACCTCGGTATCTTTGCGATAAATTTGCTTGACGTAGATGTCTCTTGCCATTCCAAAATCGGATATCTTTGCAACCATATTTTCGTCAAGCAAGACATTTCTCGCAGCAACATCTCGGTGAATGATCTAAAATAATGCATACTATTGATACATGTATATTTGTCGGGATTACCCTTACTAAACTGCAGTGGTAAAATTTATCTGACATTGCACGTCTCAACAACTGTTTAATCATTGGTACACGTGTTTTATCAGTGCACAGTAATGTTTAGGGAAACCAGTTCTTTGCTTCATTGTCAAGATGTGTTCATGCTTTTGATGTAGGATAATGATTTCGTATCTTCTTCGTATTTATTTTATACCCCAGTTTGTTCCCAAGGTTTTGCATAATAGCATTATGAGTTGTGAAAATCTAAACAGTTTGAAGTCATTATAATTTATAATCGTGGAAATAAAAAAAATTATGATTATTGTAATACTAAACACAAGAACTACTATTAAATATCGTCAAAATTCTTGGAAACAATTTACTTTACACTTTCACTAAAAAACACAAAATTCATTTTATAACGTGTAATTTAGGTTGATTTTTTGCTGGTATGTTTTTTCGGACGTTTCATGACTACAATCAAAATAGAGAATTTTTGGGTCTTCAGTTACCTTAAATTTAGCCAAATGTGCCATTCCATGACAAATTTCCAGTGCTTTTTCTAGTTTCCATACATATTGGATGCCAAGTTTTGAAGATTTGGTGGGCAAGATGTTGACATACTCTTGCTTTGTTTTCGCATGCATTTGATTTTTTTGAAGATATTTTAAAAGATTGCCTTGACCACAATATTCTACCACCACGAACAAGGGACCTCATAAGATAACGATTTTGAACAATAAGTTTTAATCATTTATTTTATTTATTATTCATTTGTAACACCATTTCTATGAAAATGGATGTATGGTGTAGAATTAACATTAATTTAAACATATAAATATATCAGAGAAAAGAAATCAAAACATATCAAGGAAACAAGAATGAAACAATCAAACAAAAATAAAAAGTCTACAAAAATATTTATACTATATAAAAAATATTTATACTTTGACATCCACAATCAATGCAAGAGTCCGTTTCAATTTATTTTCAAAGACCTTATTATCAAATCACACTTATTTTCGAATTTTCCTTTCGGCATTTAAAACATGGCAATTTAAAAATAAGAAAGGCAGGTGGAAGCTTATCACCAAAAGTTTAAAAATAACTTTTGGACGTTCATCACCGACAATTTATAAAAAAATTCTTTTTTATAGTGACTTACCATCACTTGTCGTGCTTCCACCAATAAGATTGACAATATTTGGGTGCGGATGTGGATGCAAATTCGCCAACATTTCCAGTTCGTCAAAAAGTTCCTTCTCATCTGAAAATGTTCCGCCGCCTTGTAAAGTGAAAATCGGAGAAAACGTGAGGTAAGAGGTTAAAATAAATCCAAAGTGTTACTACAGCAACAAAATCAGCCTAAATTCTTTCAGCTGGGTGGACACTAATTTGGCGTTGACTGTTCACACCTTGCATATGCGTGAAAAAAAATAGACACAGTTATATTGATAATAGTATAGTAATGTTAATTTACACGATGAAAGTAAGCTAGCGAGATTTTTTTAACTGTTTTGGTGCAGCATCGTGGACATCAACGTGAAGGTTGTGAGCAGATTTCAATGCGATTATGCGCAAGGATATTGCGTGCGTTGTGTCTTAAATATGTCCATAAGAAATTGCGATCGTAAACTTAAACCTTCCAAGGTCTTTTAAAACTGATATGCAATAAGTAGTAAAGCATGCACAGCCGATCTTTACCCAACTTGGATCAGATACAGATCGATGCGAATGCTTCATCATACTTATAAAATGTCTGGATGATTTCATAATCTCAAAGAAATTAATGATTAAATGAAATTTGGTTAAAAGACAAACTCAAAGTTTATGTAAATCAGAGCAAATTCTTTATCTGGTTTACAAATATTGATTGAATATATATTTTGTTTGTCATGAGAATTTTTAAGGATTTTTACAAATAATTATTTTAATTGGCTTGCAGCTGTGCCTGCGGATATTAAAACATTAGAGATAGATCTTGTATGGTTGGTGTATTATTAGTAAACAGCACAAATAATGAAAGTTTTATCAAACGCTTTAAATGCAAGAGAAATGACACACTAGCACTTATAAAACTAGCGATTTAATTTATTAGCAAATTCAAAATGTTACCTTTAATCATCTTCACAGCAACCACGTTTTCCGTTCCTTCGTGCAGCAAAATGGCTTTTTCCACTTTTCCAAAATTTCCTTTTCCTAACACCTGACCAATGAACTTCAAATTTTCCCTTGGTATTTCTAACTCTTTAGGAATATTAGCAATTCTAATGCTTGGCCTGGCAGCTTCAGGTTTAAGACCGGCGCCTTTCATTTTGTAATGATGATTTTGCATAGAGACTGAGGAATCCAGTTTGGGTCTCTCACTAATATCTGAATTGAACGTTGATGCTCTGCTGCGAGGATCAAGAGGTCCCATGGACATTCTCTATAAAGACATATTTTTATTAGGCTTTTTCAAAAGACATAACCAGCATATCGTATCTTCTTCGTATTTATTTTGTACCCAAGTTTTTACCCAATGTTTTGCATAATAGCATTATGATTTGTGAAAATCTGAGTAGTTTGAAGTCATTATTGGAAAGCATAGATATTTAATTATAGTTTGTACAAGGGTGGACAACCGTCAAATAAACGCGAGTGTACCTTAGTCCTGTATGTTTGTATACCTTTGAGTGATGTAGCAACAACACAGTTCATTTATTTAAGGTTGCGCTGTCCTGGTGACTTTGGTTTCATATTTACTAAGTCAGTATTCTTAGCGAAATAAGTTTTTACCCTTTCGTGTTCTTTTTGCCATCTTCGATAGAAACAGACGATTATTAGGCACAATGACAATACGATAACGGTCAAAGCGACAGGAATCGTGACAATCAAGTTTAAATTTTCACCAGATGTATTGTCTGCAACTGGAAAATAAAAATTACATGTAATGTATGGCGTGACGTAAGATATTTACGTAGCAATTTATTGGGTAGATTAGTGTATTTAGATGCTCCCACGAAAATTTTCATTTATGTTCTAAAAGTTGAGTTCAGCTTGAACTAACAAAACAAACTGCATGTGGCTATACTTTATGAGGGGCAAAGGTCTGTAATATGTCTTTGTCAAATGAACAAATCTGTAATATGTCTTTCACAAATGAACAAATGTGTAATATGTTTTTGTCGCTCCTAAATAATCCGTTCTCTAGTCCTCTCTAACTGACGTTGCCAGTGTCAGTACTGCAGTTAAAAGGGCACATAGGATCTTTGATTATACGTGTGAAACATTCGACACTTCCAACGACGGTCTTAGTTAGCAGTGAGTAGTATAGTTCTCTACTCCTTCCTGACAAAGGGACTTTGTTGGAGATTTGAATTTTGTGTATATCGTTTTAAGTACATATCATATTTTGCGCTTAGGTCTATCTTATAAGTCAAATTTCAATCGCGTCGAATGAAATTCAAGCAATAGACAAGGATGTAAGTCATCTGATTGACTATTGTTTCATGCGTTCGACGCGACTAAAATGCGACGTATAAAACAGGCCTTCGTTCTATTTTCTTATTGATAAGTTCCTTGTATGGTTGCATGGTGAATATAAAATTAAAATATAATTTTTTGGAAACACCATCTAAGTTTAATATCGCAGAGCATTCGATCCGTAAGCCCGGATCTTCATCAGTGCTAATAATAATGCGACTAGTTTAAATTCACATGTCCTTAAATAGGTAAAAACTCGTGATTTGTATGTTCGCGTGATTTGAGGGTCAAAATCTATCAAGCGAGAAGAATATCAAAAGAGAAATCAACTTGCCTCATTAAAGGAGCGTGCCACGTACTATACAGTGGCTTACCGTCCTGATCTTTCGTACTGTGCTTCTCAATTTCAATTGATTCTCTCATTTTGTGAGAGAACTTATGATTATCAATGGCTAAAATGGTCACTTCATTCCATTTTATGCGATGGTCATTAGTCCACGAGTGTGTAGCTGCGGCTGATTCTTCGAGTTCGCCTTTCTCGCACTTAGTCTTATATTCTTTAAAGCGTAATGAGAGATTTCGGCCAGTCTCATGGACTAATGACCATCGCAAAAAATGGAATGAAGCGACCATTTTAGCGATTGATAATCATAAGTTCTCTCGCAAATGAAAGAATCAATTGAAAATGAGAAGCACATTACGATAGATCAGGAGGATAAGCTACTGGATAGCACGTGGCGCGCTCTTTACTGTGGCAAATTGATTTAACTTTCTTTGCGCGCACGTGAACTAATTACAACCCTTTTTGCTTGTTAGATTTGACGTAGTTGATTTAACCGTTTAATTAACACTCAAATCACGCGAGCATACAAATCACGACTTTTTACCTATTTAAGGGCAGTGAACTGTAATACAACTGGAACGCTAACTCAATAAAAAAATTCAGTTAATGGCTGAAGCCAAGTTAGTTTTTCTGAGTTTTGAGACGAAATACTTCACGCCAAAGACCGGACCGTATATCAAATTGAAGCTATTAAAAAGTTACATTTAGCATAAAAAATTCAAGAATTTAGACAAAAAAGAAATGTCTAAAAAATACGAAAACAACTGCAATTTTGAAAAATACGGCAAATTTTTCTTAAAAGTTCAAGGTGTTTGTTTTTCACCTAAAGCCTCAAAATTTTTACACCAAATACAACTTTTTAATAGCTTTCATTTGATAAACGACCTATTTTGTCACGTTTAGCATTTCAACTCAAAACTCAGAAAAACTGAATCAAACTGGCTTCAATTCCCCCCCCTGACTTATCGTTCCAGTTTACTTATAGTTCAATGTTTAAGGGACGTGGGAATTTAAATTAGTCGCATTATTATTAGTACTGATGAAGATCAGAGCTCACGGATCGAAAGCTCTGTGATAATAAACTTACGTGGTGTTTCCACAAAATGATATTTTAATGTTATTTTCTTATTATTTTATTTCAAATTTTTCCGTCTCTATATCGAAGACATTACAAGGCAAGAAAGCAACAATAAATAAGAAACGTATTTTTATCACTTACTGTACTATATGATGAAAAATGTTCAGCAATTTATTCAAGTTACATTGAGAAATAGTGCATTGTTCTGATTTTGTTTAGGTACAAAGTTTTTTGTTTGTTTCTCATTTTTTTGTTGTTTTCAAATTGCATGCTCGTTGT
Source organism: Muricea muricata (assembly GCA_963855995.1). Lineage (NCBI taxonomy): Eukaryota > Metazoa > Cnidaria > Anthozoa > Malacalcyonacea > Plexauridae > Muricea > Muricea muricata. Next base: position 5,237,367 of record OY979726.1, on the reverse strand, counting down.
AGGCGTTTGGGCGTGTAACTGTGCGAAATATGCACTAGAATGTGCAAAAGCAACACAAAAGTTTGAAAGTTTCTCATACCTGAAGAGCTGCTGATGCATCCTTCCAAACTCTCTGTTCCTTTTGTAAGTGTAAAAAGACCCTGCGGACAGGGTTGGCAGGATACAGCAGCTGTTAGATTTTGATAACTGTTTATGGGACATTGCAGACATCTTTTAAGTGTCACGTTGTAGTAACTTCCTTTAGAACACACTAAATTGGGATCAGTAAAATAGGGATACTATTAAGGCGCTTTAAAAAGTAGCATAAGCAATTTTATGTCTTTTGCATGGAGGTCTTTGAAGGAAAATTAATTTTGAGTTTGTCAAAGAAAACATATAAATTTATCTGATAAGCAATTTTCCCTCGCCTGGCTTTTCACAATATTAGATTTTGATTGCAATACTTGCAAAACTCAATGGTGAAAAAAAAACTAAACAATTCTTTTGAGAACATACTTCGTATACATTGATCTGGGTTCACACTGCCAGTGGTTAATGTCGTAAAACCAAAATTTTGTTCGCATTCAGTGCATAAATTATGCCCAATTTTGTCTTTATATGTTCCGATTGGGCATTCAACGCAAGTGTCAAAAGTGGTGTTGAGGTAGTAGCCTTTGTCGCAATCTAAAAATATTTATGAAATTAGTAAAAATCAGTAAGTTCTGTAAGTGTTTAAAAATGGATTCCCGTTAAACTCAAGCCCTAGTGCCGAAAGTTCGAATTTAGGATTAAATCATACTTTCGAAGCTTACCCCACAAGCAATCCTTAAATGTAACACTTTTGCTTCCTTTCGTCAATGTTCCATTTGGGCACTTCTTGCAGCTGAATTGTCTTTGTAGCGGTTGGTAAGTATTGATCGGGCAGGGATCACATTCGCTTGTCACATTGTTGTGGTATTCGCCAACATTACAAACTGAAAAATGCAGGTCAAATATTCATATTAAGGAGAGCAGCGTTGTTTAAGTCCAATTTGGTGTGGTATTAGCCAAACTGACAGCGGTAAAAAATATGTAGATTGTGAAGTACTGAAAACTTAAAAAGCTAAAATTGGAGCAGAAAACTGCAAAAGATGCGTCATCGTCATTAAGGAAAGGCTTCAAATGTTACCCTATTCGTTCCCAGTCTCGTGATCGGTGCTTTTATATAACCGGTGTCGATTGTGCTCATTTGTGGTCTGGATTAGAGAATGGCTAATTTCCCACCGCCAATGTAATATTTTCACAGCAGAACTTTGAGCTCTTATTACCCCCTTGTTATCTTTTATTCTTGCCTTACACAATGCATTTTGGATTTACATGGAAAGTACGTTGGGATACGATCTGGCATCTAATCCTGGCGTCGAAACATCGAAGTTTCTCACCTGCGTAGCAACTTGCCCTGTTGGTGCTTCCATCTTGAAACGCCATTGTATCATTCCCGCACATGACGCATCTTTCCTGTCCCCACTCACTTTGAAAACTATCTTTACCGCACAAACGACACTGGTCTGTTCTGTTGTCGTGATGAGAACCTGGTGGGCACGCTGGAGGATATACAATAAGTAAGATTAAATTATTACATCTACATGCAAAACAATCACAAAAGTGCAACTCTGTAATCTTTTAATCTGAACGAAGTTATGCTAAGCATTTTTCTACAAAGAGACAAGTGCTGGTTGTACATTCATGCATCCATGTCGTTCCTCAAATGAATTCATGTTCAGAAAACGTAAATACTTTAGATGAAAAGCGGACAAAAACGGGCGAAATTATTATTAATGACTAAATGGAATTATTATAATTCTGAAAACACTAATATAAATAAACCTGGACAACCCATCGTCTAATGCAGTAAGATTATTTATTTAAGGCTTGCTTTTTCATCTTCTTACACATTCATTATCCTCAGGAAGTTTGTAAATGAACCGTCTTGGCCCCACCCCGCACCCTTTGAACTTGATTTTATTAATCCATCTTACCTTTGACACATTGATTGAAGTTTGTTGATCCTGTCTCAAACGTTGTGTGTTTATCGGGGCATTTGAGACACTGTGAAGTCCCGGCGTTGGGCTGATACGATCTCTCTTCACATGGCGTGCAGTTCATAAGCGACTTGTGGTAGTAAAGGCCTGGTTGACAAACTAAAAATTCGCAATGTATTTGATGTTAATGATTTCAGGCAGCCTATAGCACTATCTAGGGTCTTTGCTCCGCAGGTAGCTGAATCATATCAAAGGATTTCCCAACATTTTTATCAAACTAAATAGAAAGTTCGTTTACATCTAAAAAGAAACAGAAATGCACTGTCCACCATCTCTGACTGCATTTGTTAAAATAATGAGACATGCAATATTCATGGTTCTTAAGGAAGATCTTCAACGTTCACTAGTTTTGAAATGCTGCTACTGCTTCATAAAATCTTGTTATGCGAACCGATAGTTTCGGGAGTTAGTAGCTATACATTTTTCACTTACCCCCAATACAGTCAGTGTCACTAAAACTGCCTTCATTTTCTGTAATTGGACGATCCGATGGGCAGTTATTACACTTGATCTGTCCTTTGTTTTCTTGTGTCGTGTTTCGAGAACACTTCATGCAACTCATGTTGTAGTAATAGCCACGGTCGCACTCTAGATAAGAAGGAGATAAGAAGGAGAAGAGAATTTAGGAAGCGCTCAAAACTGTAGGCGTGATTCACTTTAGAGTTTCAGGATCTATTAATCTCATCGAAACGTACCTTCTTTGCAATCATTGATATTGGTGTTTTTCCCATCATGATTGTACGTAATCGTTCCATTTGGACACGGGATGCACTCTGTTTGTCCTTTTGTTGGTTTGTATGTGTCTGGTCTGCAGGCTATGCAGTCAGACAGAACGCGGTTGTATATTGTACCGGGGTCACATTCTGCAGTAAAACAATGTAATGTTTTAAGGTTGTGATGTTCGTAATAGCTGACACCCACATTTTGATGTGATCTGATGAATGGTATGTGTTGGGTTGTGGTTTGTGATGTGGTTTGTGATGTGGTTTGTGATGTGATGTGACGTGGTGTGACCTGATATGTAACGTGGCTTGGTATAATAGTATTGTACGAAAAAAAATTATATACTGCTGTTATAAGTGTACGTAGTGTTTCCACAAATCTAAAGTTATTATTCTCATTTACCTTTAATACAATCTTCATCTGAAACTGTTGAAACATTTATAGTAATCCTGCCGTTTGTGCAGTCTATACAAGCAGTCTGACCAGGGCTTGTCTGATACGAATTTAACGGACAACTTTCGCATTTACTGGTCAAGAAGTTGTAGAATGAACCAGCCGAACAGTCTGTGACGAAAGTAGGAAAAATACAATTAGAACGAATAAGATCTGCTGCAAAATTTTCTAGAATACTGTGTTGGGATCTGTAAGGGCACGATCTCGTACTACTATGCTGAATTTATAAATGAAAAGAAAGCAATTTGAAAGAAATTAAATATAACAAATTAATTTAATATGCGCCATCAACTTACTTGTGATACAATCTTCACGCATTGTGCTAGAAGTGTTGATAGTTATTCCTCCATTAGGACAACTTATACATTCGATGGTTCCAAACATTGGTTGATAGGTGTGACGTGGGCATTCTTCACATCTTCGTGTTGTTCTATTAAAGAATGATCCGCGGGAGCAATCTGCGTTAGAAAATTGAGAGAAAGCTTGAAAAATCAATGTTAACACCAAGTTGTTGAATTATAGGCAAATTTTGTATACAGTTGCCCAGCTGAAACTTATGTTATGCGAATTGATAGCTTACACGGGTTATGTTAGAATCGCACTATTGAAGTCGATAGCTTTAAGGTATGGGAACTTGGAGGAAGTGATATCATAAGACTGGACACACAGTTCATGCGTTGTGCTGATGAACAGCTAGGTCTGCTATTAGTGAGATATGTACTACTTCAGGGAGTTTCTATCTATTTAGGCGTTAGTACAGAACCGCAGTGCCTTCAGAGACATGTATTTTCTCTGGAAATTGTGATATGAGAGATTTCTGAAGTGCTTTCCTGTGTAATCCTATAGAGGGTTTAAAGAAAACTCAATTATTATTTTTTCTGAATTTTGCATCATGAAATGAAACTTAAAACCTTTGAGCTTTGCGGTGGATGCTATACACGTTCACGTTTCAAACTCCCCCCGCCCCCACCCCCCTCTCCTTCTGAAAAATTTGCAGTACTACACAGTAAAATCAATCAATTTAGAACGGGAACAAAATATTTATATATTTTGTCCCATTTATCAACGCCAATTGTCAGTGCACTTCAAAATCACGAGGATATAGAGTACGCCAATTCGATACAAAGCACCTGTCTTTGTTCGAAATAATTAATCAAGTGTGACACATACTCTTTATACAGTCTTCCTGAACTTTTGAGCCTCGGGAAATAGTTATTCTTTCTGCCTCACATGAGGTGCAATTAAACTGTCCCTCATCAGGTTGAAAGAAATTTTGAGGGCAAAGCTCGCAGTCGTCTTTCGCGAAGCTGTAAAAACTTCCTTTTGGGCATGCTAAACAAAACAGAAAACATGTAAGCGTTACAATTGCTGTACTAAAAAATGTTATGATAAAAAAATGTTGGTATAAAAATGCAAATGTTATTGCCAAAAGATTCGAACATACATGCAACGCAGTCTTCTTTTCTTGTGCTCCCGAAATCTTTTGTTATGTTGTTAGTTTGGCAACGAACACAGTTCAGTTTTCCTTCTGCAGGTTGATAGGTGTCCTTTGGACAAATTTCACATTTTTGTAGCATGAGGTTGTAGCGCTGACCTGGTGAACAAGCTTTGAAAAAAATATTCAACCGTTAGGTCTGAAGGAAGCATGTTTATTTCCAGATCAATAACTCCAGTTTTATTTCTTTTTTTGAGAGCACAGTTGCAAATGTTGTTCTCTAAAAGAACTGGAATTACTTCTCGTAGCCTTAGGTTATTTGCGCATACACTGCATGGTTTTATGTGGCAGTGAAAACGCGTTTTCTTTGGCTTCAAGCATACATTCCTGTTGTCATTCTATGTAGGGGGATCGTAGGATTTTGATGACGGGACCGTCAGAGCAAGTAAGGTGAAAAGAGTTGGAAGTGTAGTCGATGTTCTGCCGAAAGTAGCTAAGTGTAAATCTTCCTAGAACTGCGACCATATAGACAGTCGTTGCAAAAAGTTTAGTAACTTCGTAAAATGGTTTAGAATTTGCATATATGGTGTTTAAATTTTAATACCTATGTTACTGAAGAAGTTTACGTGGATGGATTTATTAGCTATGAATATTACCGGACATTGAAAATCAGTTCATGTGTTTTTGAAACATGTATCGTAAATTTGTTTGAGAGCCTAAACTTTCGTGATACATAAAACGACAATAATTCAGGAAAAGTCGCATTAATTGGGGTGTGAAACCTTTCGCAAACTTCAGATAAGATAAATTGAATTTTCAATGTGAGAGTCAGAAGCTAGAACTCAGTCTAAAAAAAACGTTTACCTTTTTTACAAAACGAGGGATTGTCAGCCCCTGTTTTTCCGTATGTTGTTGTTCTTTTTGGACAAGACTGACAACTGGTGCTCCTCGTGTCTGTTTTGTACGTGTCTTCTGGACAAGGGTCACAACGAGTCCCGTTCAGGATGTTTCCTTTGGGGCACGCTGAAAATGAAAGAAGATAAGTAAGATGAGCTGATAAGTGATGAGCGGATGTGTAGTCATTATTGGAGTGAGAGTATAACAATAAAAAAGTTGTTTTATATTCGTAATGGTTTTGATAATCTGAACTATTTTATATAGGTACCTTTAATTTTTTTCATGAGGCTCAAAGATATATAATTTCTACAAGTTTCTCCTGTATTCTTGTAATTCTATATATACTGTCATGATTTCATATATACTATCAAGATCTTTTTGTGTGCTGTTTCTTTCTGATCCATTGTCTGCATTGTATTATTTGTAATTTATAGTGCGTATTTTTATTGTAATTTAGTTTTTGTGCACGAGACCCCATCCAGATAAGCAATGTGCTTTTGGGGCAAGTGCTTTATTAAGCCCCATACAGACAAGCAAGTTTTCCATGACAAGTTTTCCTTGACAAGTTTTATTTGCTCGTGTGTACGCGAAAAAAAATTGACAATTTTTCCTTGACAAGGAGCCTGGTTTAAAAGCTAGTCCTACCACCTTTTCGACAAGGAAACTTGCTCGTGTGTACGTGCAACATAGAACACTTGACAAGGGAATTTTTGTTTACGTACTTAATTCGTGCGGTCTCGCAAAAGTTGTCAGGAGAAAATATTATCTAATTTCGCGTACACAGGAATAAATAAATCCTGTCAAGGACAACTTTTCAAGGAAAACTTGCTCGTCTGTACGGGGCTTTAAAATGTACGATAAGTAGGCATACATAGTTTTTGGACATGGTTTAAAGCTCTATAGAAATCTCGAGGTTAATTATTTGCTAAGGCAATAAACACTTTCTGGCTCTGACATTATTTCGAAAGTTATTTAGTTAACGATATAAACAGAAAATACTGTTAACTAAATTTTAGTGATCCAATAATTTTCTATACAAGTAATGAATGTTTATGAGTGCAGTGGTAAGAATTTATTCATGAGGCGAAAGATTGATTGTTCCATTCAACGAGGCGATAGCCGAGTTGATTGGAACAATAAATCTTTCAACGAATCAAAATATTCTTACTATTGCACGAATAAAAACATTCATTATTTGTTTTATATAATACCAGACTATTGTTTTTCAAAACCAATTTATTCGACTTTTAAAACAACACGCATTTTAGTCGTATTTTAGTATTTGGATTATCTCGCATTCATCGCAAGACCGAAACTAGCCTAAAGTAAACTACGAAGACCGTACGAAGAGCTTTTTGAACGATGGGAATTGTGAGAGTGCAATGGAAAAAACTATTGCACTCCTAGGAGAGCGATGGAACGTTTTCCATTGCACTCTTGAAAAATGGAACTTTTTATTTAATATCATGTGACCATAATCAGAGTTTAAAGAGGTATTGTACAACGCCGAATTGCCTACACTGGCAACTACAAAATAGGAACTAAACAGAGGAGTCACTCGAGCCAGAACCTAAGTATAAAGTTTGTGTCCACACACGTGACGCATTACGCATGATTATTGCATTTTTACGCATGTCAATTGCATTTTCTGGCCAATAAAGACGCTGAGCTGGCTGTTTGATTCTGCCATTATTCTGGCCCGTTAAGTGCAAAAGTGGACATGTTGTACTGTTAAATGGTCCTACTTTTTTCGCTATTCTGTGGTGGAAACGTTAGTTCAAAGTTCAAGTTTTATGAACACAGCAATTAGTGGCGTTTACGATTTTGCAAATCTAGCACGCGAGTAATAGACATGATATTTTACAATTAAATTACAAAATTTATCTACAAAAATTTTAATCGTAAAAATCGCTTCCATGGTATAGCTTAGTGAAAGGATTGCAGGACTTGTATAAGCAGCCTTCCATTAAGATATTTCTGAACAAATGTGAGAACACAGTCTGAAAATCTATAATGTAGCAATAGTTGTGTACTTACCACAGTTATTGCCGTCTTCAATAAAATCAGTCTTGCAACATTCGTCTGTGTTTACAGAAGATCCGTAAAGGACATGGCAGCAAGATTGTCGCGCAACCGCAGGGGTTTTAATAATTGCTTCGCCCTCCAGTTTTCCCGACACGTTAAGCTTCAGCCCGTTTATGAACGTTGCATCGAACCCAGCGTTTTTCACGTTTTCCATACATAATCTCAAATACCTCGCACGATCGCTGATGCTTGGGTCTGCTGCAACCTGAAATGTTGCCGTCTCAGTGTACGTTGGTACAGGCGATTGGGATTTATCAAAAGTTATGGTGTACACCCTTATATCAGTTGCGATCGAGCAATCATTTGCGGAAGTAATAATCTTTGTTAACTCCTTTAAAGTCCCTTGGTTTGCCCTCAGTGTATCGATGGAAATGTTTGGATCATCTTGAGGTAAGAATGTATGTGTCAATTTGAATTCAAGAAGCTGGCATGTTTCCTTTGGTATTGTTCCTAGAAACGAATATTACAATATCAGATTAAACAATGTCCGAGTACCGTCCTTATGCCTTTTAGGATTTTGTCTGAAGTCCTAGCTAGAAGAAAAGATGTATGATAACTGATGAGTGTTGGCAAGCACGTTTTCTCGACATTTTCTTGATAGCCAATGTATTTAACTTACCTTCTTGAGCAAAAGTGAGCGTTAATCCTGGTATCATAAGAAGCAGAAGTGGAGTCACAATAATCATTCTATAAACAGAAGTGTGATGAGATGTACAGTAACACTGATCTATATTATTCTTAAAATTTATGGTATCGATATTGTTGATGATGCATGCTGTAGATGAAGAATGGAACTTGATTTTCTACAAAAATTGCATGTATATTTTCAAACTGAAAATACAGTATGTGTCAAAAAGGTGGATTCTGGCAATGCTCTATGCTTTGAAGGCATATCCATACTTTGGATTGTCGAGGTTTTTCCAGTGTTGCATTTAAGTCATTCTACATGTGATTACCTACAAAGGAACGTGCGGCTAAATAATAGGCTTGCATTAATTAGTCATTCGTTTAAATCGCATGCTACCTAAAACCTGTTACACTTTGGCATTCTTGGCTTGCAACTTTCTCAGTAAATCTACGCCGACTGTCGGCAGCTGACATAACTAATATTGGTCGACAGTGTATCGAAAACATGCAGAATTTTACTCGCTTTTTATTTATGGCTGCCTTAACGAAGCACGCTAAACAGTAAAGTCAGGAATCTGACATCACCAGTACGCTCTGGCACAAATTGAGCCATTCCTGGTTGTCATTTTTGGTCCCCTACTGTAACTTGCCTGTCAAAGATTTCTAGCTTCTTTTAAGCAAAACAGAAATTAAGCTTTAAACTCTTTATTGAAAACTTTTCCAAGGTTTTATTTTAAAATACCGGAAAATTTAAACTATAACCGTCCATATTAAGCTAGGTGCCGAGGTTATGGCGTCTAAAAGAATGACTTAGCTAAAATTCCGCCATTTTGTATAATAGCACTTTTTAAGTTAGAGATGCATTCCTTATAATAGACCTAAAGATTGACGTTTACAACATGCGGCTAACCTCAGATACCTTGTTTGCCATTAATCATTGATTGTCAAATATTTTACCTAAACGATTTATTGAAGTGATCGAAAATGCCGCACACAGACGCTTTCTCTGACTACTGAGACCTGTAAGTTGATGTTCAATGATTTTCTGTCCACACAGTTTGACGTTTGACTTGCAGCGTTTGAAGTTTACAGTTGGACGGCTACACATGCTGACAGCGGTTAATTTACACCGTTAATTTAACTTAAACGTCAACTTAAACGTCGAGCGATTACCTGAACTATTGGCCATCAGTGATAACTTTTCTGCGGTCATACACAGTGTCTCAGTGCAGCATTTTTTTATTTTTTCAATAAGTCTTATATGAGCATGAATGGCATGAGCAATTCACGGTTGATGATTTCGATTTCATTACAAAGAAATTTACCGATGTTAGCCGTTTGTCGTAAACGGCAATCTTAAGGTCTCTAATATACAGTTAAGTAGACCTCTCTCGAATAATTATCACGTTCAGTTTGGATCAAACGGTAAATATGTATAGTTTAGCTGGAACAATAAAAACTCGTCGACTCAAACATTTTTCCCACCGTCAGCAGCTGTGCTAAATTTCTATATGTATCAGAACAAATGCGAGGGGTTATTGCCTTATATAGGAAAGACAAAGTTGCTGATTGTTCAATAAATAGTTTAATTGCTGCAATTAGTGGATAATAGAACAAACGCACCAAAACTAGCTTGCATTTCTGTCCTGCAGTGTTCAAATTCATCAATTTGAACCAAGTCAAATAAGGTCGAAAAGTTGTTCTGTATACCTAAATGTTGAAACAAACGACTCTTTAAGTACACGCAGTGATATAATGTAACTTTATAATCTTATGCTGGATTTATCCAAAATCCTTGATACTTTTGTGGTTTTAGCGTAGAATATCACAAGAGCATTAGAGCATCATGTATAAACCTTTCTTAGTTTAATTTCATAAATTGACTCACGGATCGTGTTGAATAAAGGGGATTGCTTTTGGTGCACAACTGCATGGTAAAAAATATACACAAGCATATAATCATTATATGCATATATAAAGCCTTTTTTGCGTATGCGTGGTTGAGACAGTGTCCAGCTCAGCAACATTGAAAACACGTCTATACGGAAATCAGGAATAATTATAATCATATAGCTTAATGCATATTTGTCTAGATAACTAGAAATGCCTGCATGGGAGAAATATTTCAGAGGTATGACTGAATGATCCGACGTAATTGAATATGTGTAGCTATCTTGAACAGAAGTTCACTTGTTTCAGTTTTAAACTGAAGCTGGAAATGCAACACCGAGTAGTGCAATCTTGTGCGTTTTGTTTTGTGAATAAATACGCAGTATTTAAGTACTTTAAGCGTTAACCAAAATCTTGGCGATATTTGCACTTATCACGAACTAAAATGCCTGAAGAGATGAATTCTGCCCGCATCATATGAAATCTTATATGCCAAAAACAGGCGCGTGTGCCTTCTAATTTTCAGGTTCTTTATTAAACTTCCAACCATCTATATTCCCCATATTTATAACATACAAGCCATGCATTCTGCTTGGAAATTTAAAGCATGTACTGGCTTTCTAGTGTAGTTTTATTACCTCACGTATTTTGGTTTGTATACGGCAGAAACTTTCAACCAAAAAGATGAACTTCTCACAAAAAGAACAACCTGTCTGTGTTTACAGTGGATCGATTAATTTGATATCGAGCACTCTAGAGCATTTCATATATGAAGTAATGCTGAGAGGCAATTATAGACTCCTTACGTTGTTTTGCTAAAACTTGTTTATTGACTATCAATGCTTCACATCGGAGCGATGCTGTTGTCCGTTATGTACCATAATTAAACTGTATAGCTAGCTACCTTGTATTCAAGTGCAAAGAAACGAAGATCTTATCATTGTCATTTTTTAAGGATATATAGGCCACACAGTCAAGGCAAAGACCCTTTTGAAACATAAAAATTTTGAAGGTTACTGTGGGCAGTTTCATACTTCGATCTATATTTTAACGCTGTATAAAATATATTTTCAATTCAGCCGGTCAATCGACTTTTCTCACCTTTAGCACTTATCGTTTGATGAGTTTACTTGAACATGAGTATATTTTACGATGTCGAGTTATTCTTACTGCCTTCGCCAAGCCTTTCAAGTTCACTTCTTTGTGCTAATAACCACAATAACAAGTATATATCAATAAAACGCCAGAAAATATATTCCTTAATCCAACTAGCTTCTTTCCAATACCGGTAATCAGTTATCTTCTATCCATGTTTTTGCAAGTGTTCATTTTCAAACAAAATCTGGCTTGAAAAGACGGTAAAATAAAAGCAATACGATGGTAACAAAAACCTTTAACGTCTAGAGAATGCTTCCGTAAAAATACTATATGGCCACGGCAGTTGCCAAGCAAATGGGCTTGGCATCCATGCATAAGACATATATGGACCAAGACCCTTGCGAGGCAAATAGATACAGTTCCGTTATGCATAAAACTTTCTTTATATCAAGATTTTACGATGACAATAAAAGGTAGAAAAGTGTTTAGGGCGATAAAACAATGTTGTTGGCAACAGTGAAGTTGTGATAAAATCTACCGCAAGACTTTTTAAAATTCGAAAATTAAAAAGCACGTATATATTCATGCCAGGCTTCGATAAATATTCGGTCATTTTGGATATTGGCTGACCATGTCAATCAATCTGTTGACAAATGTGTAACGAATTTGCATAATTAAGAATTAAGTGTGCATTTAAACATTTTAATTAGAGATGTGAATTCAAAGACTAAGGAAGAATTGTTCATAAAGGGTTTTATGTAGGGATTGAAATATTGGATTCACCGAAAGCAAGGGCTTTACTGTCGAGGTGATCTGTTAAAATTCTGAATGTCTAGACTGCTACATGCAATGTTTTAATTGCATGCAGTTTTAATAAAGCGCTGAATTTCCTAGATTTTAGGCCATTCTATAGTAAAGCGTCTGTTACATATATGGCTGTATTTTCCTATACTATATGAAAAAGGTCTGAGCGGCAAATCCATGGATTCTGACAAGATCTGTACCATTCCTTGAATTTGAAATTTATAGTGATAATACATTTATCCAGGACAATTGCTTAAACAGATAAAGATCCCAATAAAAAATAGATAAAAAAGATATTTCGACAGAGTTTCGACGCTACCGGAACATTATTATTACTAAGTAATCAATGTGAAGCTAATTCAGTAATTGTCCTATTCCTTTACAGTGGCGGATCTAGCGTAAGTCAAAATAAATTACCACAACTCATTCTAGGATATATTTACATTTTAAAATAATACCTTCAAAGCAACTTCATTGGTTAGATTTTATTCTTTTCAAATTCATAACCTATGACATTGTTATAAAGTTATTTTGAATTTAAAATTGAGCTGCTATAATTTATTTTGACTTACCCTGGATCCCCGCTGTTCCTTTATTTTAGTCTGCATGTTTTTAATCTGCACCGGCATTTTTTTAAACATATTGCCTTGATGCGATGACGTTCTGGTTGCGGTCGTGATTTTTGTATCATGTTCCTAAGCAAGTGTGTTTTATATCAGATTTAACTGTCTAAAATCCTAAAAAAAAACATGAATTAACAGCGCCGAATTTCGACTACCCGATATTTTTTTAAATTTAAGTGTATAATTTTATCGTGTCATGCAATGTCACGGTTAACTCGATAGTTCAAAGATTGATGACAGTCTTAGCTAATTTTGGTTGAGAAGTAACCACAAACATGGCTAGATATTGATTCCAAGGAATTCAACATTATCTCAGAATATTTATTACTGGAAATATACCCATATGTACACCTTCTAGAAGCATTCTCATCTTTCAGAAATGTTCTATTTTTATTAGAGATATTCGTGTACAAATTTGTTTAAAAAGTCAACAATCAATATCAATACTTAAAATCCCGGTTATTTTCACCCCCAATTATTCTCATATTATTGATACCTTTCTTCGTTAAGCTGAATTAACATAAATTTATTAATTCCAAATTAGAAATATAGGATCTATAGCTGCAACCATTAGTTCTAATTGGATTAAATAAACTTGATTAGTAACCTGATTAGTTTCAAATAGACTCTTCCAAAAAGTAGGTTTCCTGGCTATTCACCCTCGTGGTTTAAAACTTGGTTTTCTGGTTCACAACAATCGATGTATCAGACCAAGAAGAACAGCGATATCAACTGCCAAAAATGTATAGCCAAAACTAACTTTCCAAAATTAGGTTTATTGTGTATAGTTTTCATATAATAGTTATAATGCATGGGGCCAGCCCTCGCATTTTCTAGTTAGTATTATCACATTTTGGTACGGTAAGAAAGATCTGGAAACGACAGTATGTTGATTGTACACGCATAAAAACTTCCAAACTGCTTCAGGTATGCGAACAAAGTCGTGTTCGCACTTTTTTTTCGTAGTTATGAAGAAAAATTTGTAAGAACTTCGCGATGGTAGTTTAACATCAGTCACGAGTCTCCCGACACAAGGTAGAGAAAATAGTGTCTCATGTTGATCGCACTGGTTTCGTGGGACAACCTTGCGACAATTACAGATAATCAGTTTTAAAGCCAGCCTGACAATTTGGTAATCTATGCAAATTTTAAATCATCGATATTTATTTCTTGAGAAATTGATCGTTTTCATGATTATAAAGACGGAAATAGTTGCATAGCGTGACCAAATTATCCGATTGGCTTTGAAATTTCTGTTTTTAAAACAGATGTTTTTAACAGCTTTTAACAACTTGAAAAAGAGGTGGGAACTCATGTTGCGTTTGCCGACACTTAAGATGTCATTTTTTCGTGGCGGAAGATGTTTCCCAATAAGGGTATAAGGTTTGCTTTAGTATGCTTATAAATTAATGTTCCTCCGCGCGTACAATTTTTGCTGACGTTTTCAGACCATTTTGGATTAATTTTTTAGCTTTCTAAACATTTAACAACGGCTGGAATGCGCGATTGAATTCTTTCTGCCACCAGAAAAAGGTAGTTCAACATTAGTACCGCTGTCAATGCTGCTGCGCGCTCGGTTCACTATACCAATTTCTATTGGGCTGTCTATATCGATGTTCACTGCTCTGTTCTGGAGTTCCTGGTCATCTTTTTCAAGCAGTTGTGTTTTCTTTGGTAGTGCAGTTTCATCGCACAACGGTGGGTCATTTTCAAATACGTCATTATCGCCAGCATCACTTATTTCTGTTATCTTGCTGGCTTCTGACTGTCTTCTCTGTCGAAATACGGACAAAATTTTTTGAAGACAAAGTGATGTGAAAATTTCACATTCAGGGAGCTACAGGTAATTTATCGATGGGCAAATTACTGATATGAAAAGTAGAACTTAACAGTAAATTCTTTTGAATTCAGTCAATCAATTTAAGGCCATAATATTTACAATAACGATGTTATCCTAAAATTGATCAAAATTTGTGCAGATCGCATTGCGACTTGGAACTGGCCAAGTTAGTAAACAAAAGTTTTTTTTCCAATTTAAATTATAAGACAGATCGAGCTTGCCACTAATTTTCCAGGAGCTTCGAGAACGTTCTAAACATGCAGTTTGTGTATAATTCTGGAGAGACTTGTTCACAACTGGTTTAGCATTAACCCTGGGACTAGGTTAAATTTTACACACTGTTTAGTTTGTTGATTTCAATACATCCGTACTTTTTAAACTTGAGACGAGATAAAAGTTTAATCAATTCAGGCAAGATTTATTAAAAAAACCATTTCTAATTTACGAAGAAGCTCTTGGAAATTTTGCTTTGAGTTTTGAGTTAACTCGGAGCCCACCTGTTTCGAACAACCGGCCCCTGCTGTCCAGAAAAAGGCGTGCACATTATGTATTGTAAACACTTGTATACAGAAATTATTTATGCTGACATAAAATGATATTAATGTAAATTTACTAACGTTTTCATCATCTTTGATGACTTGTAAATCACGCAATGCCTGTGTAAATGATGGTCGATCATCGGGCTTCGTTAACCAGCATCTCTCCATCAACTGGTAGCTAGCAATATCAATTTATACCATCAGTAAGATAAACAAAATAATGGTACAGATGTACATGTATGTGACATTTAAATACTAACAATGCCTCAGGACAGTGTTCAGGCTGCGCCATTCTGTAGCCTTTCTTGAGATATTTTTCCAGGAGTTCACTGCCGTCAGTTATTCCTGGGTATGGATTAAGTCCTAAATAAAAATTGACTTGTAGTTTTTAGGCAAAGAATGGTTCAATAATTACCCACATTACTGAATGATGGAAAATGCTGAGTCAACAACAGTAGAAACAATTGAAAAATCTCAATGTGAAATAGCCTATAGAGTCTAGTTCTTTACCGACTGTTTGCAGATCTTTGTTACCCTGAGATGACGATATATAATTAATTTGCTCGTTTACATTGATTAGTGGAAAATAAATTACATTAGAAATTTCAGGATTCACAGACAACGTTAATTCCAATTTTGCAAATACCATATAGATCAATTCTGCCTTTATGTATTGGGCATTTAAGTTACTCTTTACTGGAAAAGCCCTTATAATATGGAAATTTTATCGACGACCTTTATTGGAAGTAGAATGGATTTAGACTTTCCATGATGATTACATATTTTCATATTATGGAAATAAATGTCTGACCAAGCCATGAATTCCGGCATAATCCATCCTATTCATTTTGGCAAATCCACATAGTAGGGAAGACATTTCCATACCATAAATTTTCAAATTCTTTCCAAGAGCTTGCTAACGGTAGATATGTCTATGTATTTTATCGACGTCTGACACTGGGTGAGAAGCAAGATTTAATAACTCGTTACTATCAGAAACAAGATTGGAGCTTACCATCCATATATAGCTCCCAAAGAAGTATACCGAATGACCACCTAGAAAAACACAAATCATAGATCATCAATCGAAGCGCTGATTTCACACTGCCAGCATTTTATTTTGACAGGGTTCCGCACTGCCAGTATTAATCTTAAATAAAAATTTACTGAGTAAATATCCCGTAATCAGGTAAAAGTATTGAAAATTAAAATTACATTTCAACAAACTGAATTGCAGGCTTAAAGCAGGCAAATATTTTACCTGGTGCTGCCTCATAGGGGATGGAAATGGAAAAGGAGGAAGATAATGAACGTAATATAAAGATTGCATAATATATGCTATTGAGCTCCCCCAGCAATTCTTTGCATGGCGGTTGTAGGGTGACAGTAAATAGATTACGACTAGTAAATATTTACAACTTGTTCACGTTTCCTAAATATTAAATAGTCTAGGCAAGATGGGTCCGTACCATCAGCTACGTTTCCTTTAGGAAATGTTTTTCAGTAAATAAATACCTTCATATTTCTGAAAGTGTTGGTGAAAATATCCAGCTGATCTGACCGTGAGTAAAAGGCCTGGAACTAGCTACCGAATAAAAATCCATTTTGCTGTTTTTAATCACTTACATCTTTTATTTTCCTTTATGAAACTTGTTAAAACTTTGTAACCATGTTCAGTAAAGAAAATTATAAGTCCACCAGAAATTTGGAACCGAAGTCAATTATACCTAATGAGAAATTTGCTAGTTTGACTCGAAAAATGATTTCTAATTGACAACTAGTGCCAGTACTTTCCCGTATTTTCAGATCACCTAGATTATTATTGTAACTTACATGTCACTCTTAATCGTGTAAATGGATGATTCGATGGCTTCAATCGCCATCCATCTCACAGGTAGAAACCCCTAGGAATCAAAACACCCCAGTTGAATATGTAAACATTGCAAATAGAAAATATTTTATGTACAACCCAACATTAAACAGTTATGTAACTTAAGTCAATTGGTAAAATTCAAGTGAACATTTTCCCGCTTGAGCTAAACACACGAATTGAATATGCGTATGTTTTGATGTTATGGGTTAAGCTATGAAAGGGCTTTTGAGAATTTTCAATTAAATCTTATTCCTCTGGTGAACAATAGTTAATACGACCGCCAGGGCTGCCATGCTGGTCTACCCGGACAGATGAATTTTAAATTTAAGAAGTATAAAACATTTTCCGTAATGATATAAGGTGATATAAACACGAGTGGAAATTTGAAAAACGAGAAATTGTGTGGAAACACGATGCCCGCAGGGCGAAATGTTTTCACGAAATTTTGAAATAGCTGTATATCAATACGGAAAAAAAATATTTTTTTTTATAATATAGCACAACATGAGAGCGATGGGAAAATTTTCCCTGTTGACTAAGTACTAACGTGATGATTGAGAACCTTTAGGTTATCAATTGTTCTGCATAAACCAGAACAAAAACGCAGATAATGGCTTTTCAAACCATCTCTTCTATTAACTATAATAGGACCCGAGATTTGTTGATAGTCAATAGAAACGCACATGCTCTGTGATTATCGGTGATTTTTTACCTCTATTTCGTCTCGGTGAATATTCACCGATAATCAATCACTTCTCCTTCGGCCAATAATTGTTGAATAATATTTTAATGAAACACACTTTTATTAATCTGGTCTGCCTATAATATGTCACAATGGGTGCGCCAACGTCGTCATGACCAGGCAGTCGTGTATAATTAGCTGTGTTGTTATGGTCTATCATTATCACTTGTGGTATGTTCACGAAAATCACAAATTGTGGAAACAATAGCGCACCCTGTGGTTGAGTATAAAAAAGGCAAAATTTTTGTGTGGGTTGAAGTATGTATTTCCTATTTTTAATTGTGTTTAAATGCAATGCCGAAATATGAAAGAATTTTAGATGTTTGTATGGATTTAGTTGACTTCAGACATAGGCTTCTGAGCAATTCTATGAGAAATTGATCACGACAACATATTGCTTTTCAAACAAATATGTACTAGGTATTATTTCCTGGAAAGAAGGTGAAATATTTTATTAATTATTACAGTTACCGGACTTGGGAAGTATGTACACAGAATTTAACCAATATTCAGTTTTTTGGCAACCGAATCGCACATAGTTGTTACATATAATGCTTGTTAACTTGAACAAAGAAATACACTTTGTTTTAGGAGGCAGCTGGCAAACAATACGATACTATATCGTTGGCAATGAAATAACACACGGCTTATGTCAATATATCGCATCCCAAACAATAGAAATAAGTACATTACTGCAGATAGGATGATTTATCAGTTTTACCAAACATGGGGGCGTGTGTGCCAAAAATGTAGCTTGCTTTATACCTTCTGCCAATCAAATAACACGCGCAGGTTTTCATTAACCAATATATCACCTTTCAAATAAATAAGTAGCTACACTCGGTATTCTGGGAGGTATCTGGTATGATTTTGTGGTGTTCAATATAAATCACAGGTAAAACGCGCAAGTTGTAAAAATGCAAACAAGTTTTAACACAAGTTTGTTCAAATGTTTTTCACTACTGTTGTGTTCGTGGGAACAAGTTTGGAACAACAAGTTACAGTAACAACTAGTAACACGATTCATGAAACTCGTATATCAGAATTGCTATAGAGAGTTGTAACAAGGCAGATATAGGCAATTGTATAATAGTATAGGCCTAAGGCCTTTTGTGCATGACAGTGTCGCTGTGTTATCAAAACTTAATCTTTTACAGGTCTGTAGTAGACTTGTCATCACAACCTTGTAACAAGTTTGATGTTCCCGTCAAGCTTGTTGCAAATTCAACCTGACAACTTAGTACAAGCAAAGTGAACAAGACTTGCCGAAAAACGTGCTGCAGCAATTTATGAGAATTTATACGCGTACGGCTTCCGAAATAACGCAATTTTATTACTGTAAAATTGTTGCAAAGAAAAAGGCAAGTAGCGCTGAAAATCTATGGAAAATTATATAAGTGCGAAAAAAAAATCATCAGAGTTTAATGAAAGGCAGATATGTCTGTTAAATTTTTCAGACATCGTAACGATTCCACTCTGAAATTGCTGTTTTCAATAATCTGGACAGCCAATTGAACTACTCGGTTCGTCGGCAAAATCGTGCCGTGCACTCTCTTTTTGGTCCACGTCTCTCGCTATACGCCCCTCTTAATGCGGCTAATTTGAAATACATCAAATTGAAAAGGCCTGCCTTCTTAATACACGCTGCATATTTAAAGTATGTTTAAAAAACGTACTGAGGTTTCTTTGATGTAAAGCCCACGTAGGTAAACATCTTTGGCCATTCCGAAGTCCGATATTTTGGCCACTTCATTTTCATCCAACAAAATATTTCTTGCTGCCAAGTCACGATGTATGATCTAAGATAGTCAAATATAGAGACAAGGAAACAATTATCGCAAGTACAAACATGCCGCAACTATACGTGTTATTTAATCGACTGTTTAAACAATAAAAATGTCCTTTAGTAAGAAACTGTGGATGCCCGATAAAAAAAGAAGCCCACGCGTTTTGGCAGAGGTTAAATCTTCTCACCGTCTCAAGTCTAGTCCGTTTCCGTATGAAGCCGACAGTCTGCGAGTTCTATTGTCTGTGATTATTTTGTTTATTTTGACTAAATGAATTCACACTTGTCGTATAAGAATCAAGGGTAGCTTTTTCTAGCTTATCCGATTCCGTGAATTCAATATATGAGGAGATTACACTCGACAATAAGAAGGTATGAATTTTATGTGTGACTGGTGAAAACAAATATTTTACGAATGAGAGCAGCAAATCAGCAAAATGTTGTTTTCATCAAGAAAGGATAAACATATCTTTAAACTGCCGTGTTATGTTCTTTTATTGTACTCATAAACAACTTAACATAAGACCCGTAAAAAGGCGTAAACATAAACATAAAGACTCTGGGGCCGGTTGTATAAAAAAGTGATTAAAGTGAACTATAGCTATGCATGATTAGTGAAAATTCTCAACCAATCAGAATAAGGTATTTTGTACTTAATCACAATTTAACTACAAAAGAGTGATTAAAAATGTGATTAACAGTTTTATACAACCGGCCCCAGGTCTGCGATATCAATTTTCGAACAATGTTGCTAAAAAGTTAATTAGCTTTCATTTTGAACAATTTCATCATATTACTTAAACTGAAGAAATGCATGTGCATCAGTTTGCCGGGTATAAATCCAACTCACTAGTAAACCTGAATTGTCTTCTGTGATTGACTGATGTATTGATTGATTGATAACTTTATTAAAGTCATGTCTTATAGCAAAACCCAAAGATTTCACTAATCGGGGACATTTGTGACAGTTCGTCTTATTATTCATTGTAGTATATCCTTGCATTCTCATTGGTCGAGAGCCTGCACTGAATTTTCCGTATTTCAACACAGACAAAATAAATCTCGTGTGTGTCATGTGCTTGCGCTATCACAGACAAATGCGAGATTTATTCGTCATGTCCAAACCGCGCCCGCGTATTTTTTTAACGCTGATACGCATGAATTTCAAAAGAGCGGGAATTATTTTGAGTGTTGACAATGACTTTAGCTTGGTTTACTTTGGTCTCGGCCGACCTAATCGACAAATAATCGAGGACAAGGACTAGGAAAACACAAAAAATTACTAAAGTAGCCAAGCGTGTTTTCTTCGACTGTCTGAGTGAAAAGAAACTGGCAGAGGTTTGCTGTCTGTTTTGAATTCTAATTAGATAGCTGACTTTTCTTGAAAATTTAAATATAATTATAAATATAATATAAAATATAAATATAAAAAAATAAATATAATTGATAAAGGCATTATTGAATCATAGGCTTACGCAGGATATGTAAATCATTCAGACTGAGGTCAGCGCTAGACCCAGCATTAAAAAGTCCTAAGGTCAATCTCAGAACCTCAGCGTTTGCATCATTAATGGTCCGTACAAACGAACGAGTTTTCCTTGACAAGTTTTCCTTGACAAGTTATTTGCTCATGTGTACGCGAAAAAATTGACAATTTTTCCTTGACAAGGGGCCTGGTTTAAAAGCTAGTCGTACCAGCTTTTCACCAAAGAAACTAGCTCGTGTGTACGTAACACAAGGAACACTTGACAAGGGAATTGCTTGTTTACGTACTCAATTCATGCGGCCTTGTAAAAGTTGTCAAGAAAAAATATTGTCAAATTTTGCCTACACAGGAACAAATAAAGCCTGGCAAGAAAAACTTGTCAAGGAAAACTTGTCCGTCGTACAGACGCGTAAATGAATTCGTCAAGAAACTTGTCTAGGAAAACTTGCTCGTCTGCACGGATCTTAAGAGTAATAAGAAAACTTTTAAACATAAAAAGGCAATGCAGATTACTGGAGTCAAACGAATTCAATCTTTCAAATGCGCAGTACCTGTCTTTGTGCAAGGAAAATCATCCCGGTACAAATCTCCATTGCACGTAGTAATTTCCATCGAAAATCCAATCTCGGACCGCTAACATTCACGTACTCGTGTGAACTGCCTCTGTTTTTGTGTAGATATTTGAGAAGACTGCCTTTGGAGCAGTATTCCACAACAACGTACAAAGGCTCTTAATTAATGAAAAGAGATTTCAAAGTTAGTTAAGCATTCGTTTGGGAATCATGTGGGCTAGTTGCGTAGTTATTGATCCGGTATAATTTGTTCGAATACGCGCCCATTGAGTGAATTTCATGAAATTTCTAATGACGCTCCTGTAAACCAATGATATACACAAGTGTGATAAATAGATGGCAATTTAAATGTTGTTAGCTAGACAAACAACTGATCTCACTATGAGTAATAGGTCTAAACCTGCTTGTCGAATGGAAGCCTATTTTCGTGTTTTTTAATCACTTATATTATTTATTTTTCCTTATGAATCTTATTGGAATTTATTTATAATGTATAATAACGTCTACTGCAGGTGCGCTCGTACGTTATTGGACATCTAGTTTTTCATGAATTTGTCGTCTGGTGAGGGTTTTTGAGTGATAACAACAACTTATTTTAGTACAGACTTCAAATGGCATATGTCAGTATTTAATAGATACTCTGCTAAAACATTTTTTAGCTATATACTCTAGCCAACTGTGTTTTTATAAAAGAAATGTGTTATTAGGAGTTGTGGCTTGAAAATCGACTTATCCTTGTGCAACTGGAATGACTATTGTGGGATGTCCGGATAAATGCGTGAATGTCGATGGCATTGCTGCCTCACGGGTATAACGTGTTGTCATACATATATAAATACACAAGTCTGTGTAGCCCCAGTCATCTTAAGATTTTAAACCTTACAATGGAACGTTATAAGAAAACCAAGAAGATAGGTGGAAGACGTTTGAACGACGAAACAAAATGGCGCGTATATGAATGAGCGTAATAACCGAAGGAATTGGAGCACCAAGAGAAACAACCCCAAGGAAAGCCCAAGCACTTGTGCGTGCAAGTGAGCGTGACAGATTTAAAACAGCTCCCCAGCACAGACGCGACCTAATAACAGAAGGTACACGTCTGTCTGCATCAACATTATGACAGACGTTTGAAAGAAGGTAGCTTGGATGGACGAGTAGCAAGAAAGAAACCGTTAATAAGTGAGGTAAATGCGCAGCCCGTCAAAATCATGCTTCATCAAAGACGCATATATTGGACAGCTAATCAGTGGTTGAAAATGATGTGGTTTGACGAAAGTCCATTTAGTCTTTTCCCTAAGTGTGGTGAAGTGTATGTGCGACGGAGACCTGGTGAGGAGTTTCAACACCAATGTCTTAAACCTACTGTCAAACACGGAGGAGGAGTATCATGGTCTGGGGCTGTGTGAGTGGTGTTGGTATGGGCAAACAAAAAAGGTTGGAAGGAAAAGTAGACGCAGAAGTCTATTGTTGCACATTACGTCATCAAATAGGACCCACTATAATACTCCACGGTGCCCGGCAGTGAAAATGAAAATTTTCATGCAAGACAATGCATCTGTGCATATAGCTAACAATGCATCTGTGCATATAGCTAAGAAGAATCTACAGTTCCTTGATCGAAATATTACTGGACCAACCTTCCCAGTCACTCAACTTAAATCCTTTGGAAAATATTTGGAGGCAATATGTAGAACTTGGTATGTAGAAAGTGCTTACTTGTACACATACCTTTGCCCTCTAATGCTAATGATTTGTTTCAGAAAATTGAAAAAATTTGGAACAACTATCCCACCGATAAGCTGCTTAAAGACATAAAGTCAAAACCCAGTCGTATAGAGGCAGTTATTCAAGCCAAAGGAAATGGTATACAAAGTACTGATTTGGTCTGAGATGGGTTGCTGTGTGACGTGCTATTCACAATTATATAATTTGCATAAATGAAAAAGGCTATAGTATATAGCTCGAAAGTGTTGTAGCAGTGCAGTCTATTAAATACTGAAATATTTCATTTGAAATTCTGTACTAAAACAAGTTGTTGTTATTAACCTAAAAACCCTCACCAGACGACGAATTCATGAAAAACTAGGTCTCCAATAACTCATGAGCGCACCGTAAAAATATGAAAACAAACAAAAATCAATTATATTACATTGCCATTATATTACATTATATTTAATTGTGACATTTTGTTGCCGTCCGCATATAATCAAAATGGCAAGCAAGTTTTCGTTTCACTATCAGTAGCCTAAGTAGGAATGATGGTAAACAATTATAACGGTTAGAAAAGTACTTACGATATATGTCCTCACGTATTCTAAACTGTGAATTACTTTAAATTAAGAAACAAAGAACTTACTGTCTTCTTCCATGCATCCTCCAAGTAAACTAACTACATTTGGATGATCAGGAATTTGGTAAAGCATCTGAAGCTCTTCAAACAATTCTCGTTCATCTTCATTGGTTCCTCTGCCTGAATTGCAATTTTTATGATATGCAATGGCTTAGTTTCGTTTATTTCACTTGCTGACTCTTAGTATATCAGTTTCTAAAACGATTTAAATATGGGCACAAATCCTGCCACTTTGTATGCAATAACAAAATGATCACTTGTATTTCCGAACCATCCTAAGAGATATGAAAAACTAGATTCATGTTAATCTGACACTACAGAGAACAACGAAAAATTCATTGTCTCGAGCGGGATTCGAACTCGCAACTTCGGGTTTCTAGACTGCCGCTCTACCAATTGAGCTATCGAGTCAACTGGGATTGGTAGCGAGTCTTATCCAGTTTAAGTGCTCGAAATATTTTCGTGACGACTTAAAGCTTTCTTTGAGGACGCGCAGTGTTTCAACTCTATTTCAGAATTTATAGATATCAAAGATATGAAAAGCTAGATTCATATTATATGATCACTTGTGTTTGGCGAAATATTTGTAAAATATGTATGATAAACATTTCGCCAAACACGCTTGGGATTTTTCATTAATACTTCTCGAAGGATGTAATTTTCCAAACTAATTATATTCCTTCGAACCAAACGGCTGCACTGAGTAATTTTCTCGGGCAAATAAGGACTCACTACAGTGTGTCGCTTAGTCACTTTATGCGCATAAACAGATTTCTCAGCGGGAAACTGGACACCATGGCGGCGTAAAAAGAAATTGCTGCATTTAAAGTGTAAATTTTTCAAAATTGAAATTTTTGACATGCAGAGTTTATGGAAATTCATTTCATTTTGCTCGTCTTGGGATTTGAGCATTTTTGAAGCGTCAGTAAAAACCTCTATTCACTGTTGTATCAGGACGAAAGCACGCTGATACTAACAGGAAGGCTAGGCAAGATTGCCAACTTCTTGCTTAATTAATTCTTTCAACTGTATTTCAAACAAAGAGGATTTTCTCGCTTATTTAATCACAGTAACATGTTTTCTGAGGCACACTGTATGATTAAGATAGAATTGTCAGAAACAGGTTCAAACAGGAGTTTGACGTTGCTATTTAATTAACCTACCACGTATCATCTTCACAGCGCATTGCCTTTCCACTTCATGAATTTTTACGTACGCCAACTCCACTTGACCAAACTGACCACGGCCAAGCATCTTGTTCGTGAAGTGTATATCCTCAATGCAGATGTGCTTGTCAAAATTGAACATTGATTCTGCGCGAGATTTGGGACGGGTATGGCGTCTGTCGCGTAGCATTAAAGGCGTTTCATCGCTGTCGTCACTGACGGTGCCGAAGGGTGGTGTTGTGGATTTCTGTTCCAAAGGGTTTGTACCACGTAAATCTTTCATTTTCATGTAACCATTTATAGTCCCCTCTTTTTCCTTCTTAGCAACATTTGGACAGGTGCTTTCTCCAGTGTTCTAAATTTATATTGTGGAACATTCCAGTATCGGACGATTACTGGATTATTGTATTCGTATACTTCGTGAACTTAAAGATAACAACAGAATTTTGGCGTTTTCACTATTCCTCTAATATTCATATCTCTTAAGAAATTGTCGTTTTCACAGTCATGCAGTGAAAGATATTTATTTGTATAGCGAGACTAAATCGTCAGGCTGACTGTGCTACTGATTGGAAGTGGATAGATTTTTGTTTTCTATAATAATTTTATATTTCCGTACTTATAAATTTTGTAGAAAATTCATAGAATCTGGCAAAAACCGCGGATTTTGACAAAATCCACACGATTGAATTCATTCAAATCCATATAGCATGTATTGCATTTCTTTACTGTGGTTTTGAATTGCCAGCGTGTCAAGGGGCCACGCCATTCGCTTGAAATATCCTGTACTATCCGAAACCACTATTTCCTATATCTTCTAAACTAGATATTTAACTAAACTTATATATTTAACAGGGGAAAGCACAGTAACGCATTAAGTGAAGCACGCAATGGTTGTTGGGTGCATCACACGACTCACGACCCTAGCTTTAATAAGAATACAGCCCTACCCTGCGATCGTTGGGTTGTACTTCTGGTTGCGTTAACGTTTCTTGGTGATTATATCCGCTCGTGTTCGGACGATGTCTATATTTCCACACTCGCACTCCAACCAAGACAAACGAAACAAATAATATTATGCCTCCAGAGACGATTATAATAATAATACCGACAGAAAGCGTAGGTCCACCTGAAAGTATTTAAAATTTTGGGTTGACGAGGATTGTGATGGTGTTGTCAAATGTCGTTCGTTACCATAGATCATTTTATTATTATTATCATAGATCATTATCATCGTCATGACTATTACCATTACATAATTATCATTAGATCATTATTATAAGGTCATTATCATTGTACTGGATTTCTCATAACCTAGTTTTCCGATCCCATTACAATTTGTAAGTTTTCCATGTAAACTAAAGAATCTCCGTAACCAAATATTTGCTGAAATGCTTTGACCAATTTAGCCAAGAATTAAACAAATCATGTTAGATAAAACATTGTCGAAGCGCTTTAGGTTCACAATGTCTCGGGCATGAAAATGCTCTGACTAATACAACCAGGAATCTAGGTTGATTTAGCAAAGAATATTGAACAACGTAGTCGCCTAGAAATTTGCATTAATTACTTGATTCACATTTGTCCTCTGACTCCATCTTCACTACTTCACCTTTTTTATTGACAGGTCGAGTCTCTGTGTCTATTTCATCTTTGACTGAAATTTTAAAAATAATATACGTCGATTAACTGTAATAAATCATTGACAATTCAGCCTATGAATAAATATATGTTGTTTGACGGTTAAGAGGTCCGTACAGGGAAATATTTCCCTGACCGAAGGACGAGGGGGACGTTTTTGAGGCCGAGGGAAATATTTCCTTACACGGACCGGCCAAACTGGTAAATAATTGGATTATTTGTTCCCAACTGCTCACGCTACTACCCCAACCCTCTGCACGCAGGTTGATTTTAGGCGGTGCCAAATAAGGAAGCCAACTAACATGTTTATTTCAAACATTCCAAAAAACGAATACAAACACAAAAGTTCAAGTGAACAAATTTAAGTAGTGTTAATTCATCGTCTGAATTCAATTTGTATTTTAAATTGCAGCATTCATTTTTTTAAAAACAAAAACATTGGCTCTATGTGGATTTGAAACTCGCGTGGCCCGTATGGCCTCATACGGACCGCTGCTGTAGCCTTTTTAGTAAGGACCGAGCAGCGCAACGGGCGAGGTATATTGCCAGCAGTAAAAAGTGCGATTAAAAACACTGGGAAAAATAAGGCCGGTCCGAATACGGAAATTGACGGACCGCACGTCGACCCATCGGAATGCAGGATTCTTCAAAGCCATTTATTAATGAAAGTTGTCAACCGAGAGCAAGGTCTTCATGGTAAAATATTAAGACGTCTTCACGTCTACTGACCGAGCAATAGCGAGGCTACACCGACGACTTCTTATATAAGATAAAATCGCTTTTAAAAGAATAAAGTGAATACGGGGCATGTTAGCGCTCTAATTACGGCTTTAGGCCTGGATTAACAACAACATTTAAAAACAACGATTTTCTGACATTTATCTAGAGTCGGATATGTTCGCAATCGAAGTGAAAGATTCCAAATCATGTCGTTGCTATCTTACCTGTACCATAATCTAGCCTGTCCGTGAAAACGGTTACTTATAAAAACTCTTGATTGTTTCGCCAGACTGCATTCAAAACGTCTAGCAATATCTGACAGCGCTCAACTTCCTTAATTTTGAATGTGATTTCGCGTACTTTAGAAATACTTGAACTGACTGCTTTGTACATCTATAGAGGGCGGGGAACTGTGCCTGAGCTGCCTGCTTGCTCTATCTTCTAAAAAAATGTTTGCCTTTTATGTATTTCCTGATAAAAATTGCAGAAATGCCGTACTGCCTATCAGTCATATTGGCCTTTTATTCACTAATTTCTGTTTGAGTCAAATGGCAATGGTTGAAATACTTACAACATGTTAAGTTTTTTAACTTATAACCTTTGCGACAACATGGTTTGTAATACTCATGTTGCTCTTCACAACAAGCTTTCTGGTCTATTTTATAAGACCCCTCACGAAGTTTTAAAAGACGTAATACTTCAGTAGTTTTCACGGAACCCTAAAATAAAGCATTAGAAAATTATCGATTAACACAACAGTGCTTGAAAATAGATGAAAACTCGCAATGAAAAACTCGTCTGGCCCTTTATAGCGTAGAAAAAAACCCTGTATTAATCATAATACTAAAAAATGAGTACTCTAGTCACAGACGGTTATACTTTGTAGAAACAACCGCCTGCTTCAAATAATTTGAAACATCTATGAGATGTACATGAAGAACTAGACTAGAAAATTGATTCAACGAAGACCCGTTTATATTTCTTTTCTTTTAATTGGCTCGGGAATAAGATGTCGAGCCCATCATATTAACATTACTTTTTCTACATTTGTCGTCATTATAAGAATGGTCTATTCTTCACATTCTTTGATATGTTGAAACGACTACATAACGTGGTAGCTAATATATTGTTTAATGAATTTGATAATATTTAAGCTCCAGTTACACGATACCGGAATATTTTTGGATGAATATCAAACTTTGCTCTTTCACGGTACATTTCGCACTTAAAATAATGATAATATACTGTACCAGAACTAACCCAAACTGCAAACATGAAAAGTATTAAAGTGGAGACTGAAAATCATTTTAAAGGGACAATAATGTATTTCCTTTTTGCCGTAAAAGAACATTTAAAGTTACTGTAGTATCTATTGTTAAATTTTTGGTAAATTCTATCGTTTTTGAAATGTTGAGGGAAAATGACACTGTCCTGCCGCCATTTTGTTTTATAAACACCCAGGTCTATTTCAATGACGTCACGGGCAGTGTATTAAAGCATTCACTCACGGGCTATAGGACAGGCGCATTGCAATACTGTTTACGAACGTAAATAAGAAAATTATTAAAATGTTATAAACCGTATTGTACTAACTCATGAATTATTTAGATATTCAAATGATGGGAGTGTTCTAAACGTCGTGATTTCGTTCGGAAATAGTGAAATACAAATCCTTGTTCTGTTACACATCGTCGCCATATTGAATCAAGCACAATTTCCATCCCCCTGGCAAAATAATAAGACGGCGAAGAAAAATAGGAGAAAAATAAGAGGGTAGGAGCAATGTGGGCGTGTTCTGGGCGTGTTATGCTTTTGAGCGAATCAACGTTCGCAATTCCGTGTCACATGACCGATTTAAATCGTCATAGGCGGGAAGGATCATCACTGTTCATTAAAATGTATGGCTCAGTGTTGCTAGGTCACGGAATATTAAATATGGGGCACGTTTGTGTTGTATATGGAAGTGTCACTGCATCTGCCTCTGACGAAACACGCCCACAACAGAACAAGGATTTGTATTTCACTATTTCCGAACGAAATCACGACGTTTAGAACACTCCCATCATTTGAATATCTAAATAATTCATGAGTAAGTACGATACGGTTTATAACATTTTAATAATTTTCTTATTTACGTACGTAAACAGTATCGCAATGCGCCTGTCCTATAGCCCGTGATTCACTTGCTGTCAATTAGTTAAATCCCAATTAGATTTTCTTGAGCACATAGCAATTTGTATAAGTAGTATATGCATACAAATCTGCTTGGATTATACTATTAGATATATTCGCTTTTTAATCTTTCCTTCCTAATTGCTTCTTAAAGAAAATAATTCTCCCTGGTTGTGATTCCTTGTATTTTTTAGTGTCAAAATTGGCGGTTGACTGTTAAGCACGTTACAAAAAATTTAAAGTGTATGAAACGAAATTTTGCCCAACATTTTGATGGTTGTATCGGGAAGATCAGATAAAATAGCAATATAACCTTTTTGGTAGAATTTTTGTAACTCCGTTCCTTGTCCAAGATACTCAACTTTATAGGAAATGCAAATAACACAGCCACCGACGCCATACTGTTTCTATCACATTGTTCTGTGTCTATTAGATTGCTTATTTTGAGGCATATAATAATGAAAAATTACTAAAACTACACTTGCATGTGCTATGTTTAACATCCAGACCTGGGTATTTAAGTGTTATATCTGAGTACATTTTGAATTAATGCACCTTTTTGAAAAGTGATTTTGCACAGTGACGTGACTGGTTGTGTTATTTTCAAATCAAATAAAATGTAATATCTCGAAAAGTAAGGCAGTTGCAAAAATTCTATCAAAGAAGTTATACTGTGATTTTAACTGATCTTTTTAATGTAATAAAACATAAGCACTTTAACAATGGATATATTATGCAGTCACTAACAATGGATATATTATGCAGTCACAGAAGTGTCACTCCGATAAATACCTAACTGAGTAACTAGGTCCTGATTGTATGTTTTACCTGGTATAGCATGTTCTCGGCGCAGTCGTAAGCATATTGTTTTGGTATGTTTTTGTGCGGATCCACTTTGTATATCAGATTCAATTTTGTTGTCTTAAGTTCAGGACTTGACGAGAATACGCTGTTTTGTAAGGTGACTGTTGTGTTATAACAATGAGATGTCGGGTGCTCTGTGAGATCGTACGGAGATGTTAAGATTTGAATAACTTTTTGCTGGTTCTCCGTCGTGGGTTTTTTGTTCGCTTTACGATAGGGCGCATTCGCATTGAGATAGAACCAATGACATTTCGCTGGAGGGAGCGTGTCTAAAACGCCATGTCAGAAAAGAAAAATTAATTAGTCAACTATAGAAACCGATTATTATGGCTGGGAGAGAGGAGTGCAGGAACTGACGGGTGTGTCGAAGGATTTTGTATTTCAGTGGTACATAAGAAATATCGAAAGTTAATACAAAGTAGGAAGGTGACATAGGGTGGGCACGCAAAAATGTATGGATTGATAATATATAATAGCGCATTGAATATTCAAATGATCTTCTTGATGTTGTCGGAAGAAACATTTTATGGGTCGAATGTATCAGTCACTTGTTCAACTTGTCCTAGTCATTATCTACGTCTTATTGATTAAAGTGAAACGTACCTGATGTACGTAAATCTCCGTACATTAAACAATTAAGGGCCAACTTTATTTCAAAGATGGCGGCCAAGTTATCGTCCCAGTCTAATGTGGAGCTCACTAAGGTATGACAATGTATTTGATTAACTTACTTGGTAAGCCATTAATCCAAGACGAAAGAAGCGTTATTAAAACATAAACCGATAAGAAATCGAGCCCATTCATTGCTGAAAAAAGGAGAAAAAAGCAAACATGTAAGCATACGAAGCAGACACTCAGTAAAAGCTGGAGTTGTTGAAAACATTAGCCACTCATATCACATTACATTTAATCAAATATTTCTTTCCACATCATCTGGATGAGACCTAATCCGTGTACACGTACAGAAGGACAGAAGTCGGCATTTTTTACTGATGTTATTGTCTACGGCTAGGTAAACCTTGGTGCCTGTTCCGTCACGTGTCTATTGAATTTTCAAGCGCTGATTGTCTCTTTGAAGGTCTAGGATGAGAACACACGCCAAATTCATTAGTCCATTCTGAACTTCTGGTTATGAATCGAAAAATGGTTTGGCTCCTAAATATATTCTCACTGAATGTGTCGAACGCAGTTGTGTTTCGTGCTGAATGTTCACGTAGAGACACTGTCGGCGGCTTTTTTCCTCTCACAAACTGCCTAAAAACTTCTTTAGGTAGTGATGATGTGAGATAGAATAGTTTTCCGGCAGGATTAAGGCGAGCCAATTTTTAGTTTTTTTAAAAAACTCTGTGTTTCGGGAGATTGCGACGAGCGAAAATCCGTCATTTTGTGGACGAGACGTATTTTTTATTTAGAAAAGATTAAATATGCATTCTATATGTATTATTTGTATGCACTGTCTCGACTGATGTCGCATGAAGTACGTTTTTTCTGCATATGACGTCATTATACCCTTAATGCTGCATGCTACCTGTTAATACTGCATGTCGGGGCAAGATCTGAAGCGTGATAATTTGATTTGATGAATTAAAATAAGTCATCAGACTCAGGTCAAAGTTAACACTCTAAGTTAACCCCACAAGTGAAGAAATTAAGATGTTGACTAGAAGATCTCGTAGTTGGACAACTGTTGTTGCTTCAGAAAGCTTTCCTTTTCAATGATAATCACCTCGTGGTTTTCGCACAATAATACAATTAGGTTTACATAATTCATAAAGCGTGACCGTGTTTCTTTAGAGTTCTTCCATTTTTACGCGGGGAAGTTTGCGAGAAACGAGAAATTGCGTATGAACACGAACAAGTGCCGGTAGATAAATTTTAATAAATAAAGTATTAATCTTAATTGCATTCGTTCAAATAACAATTCTAATCTTTACCTTTCAAAGAACCAATTCAAAGAAATTAAAACGTATGTTACTCTTTAATTTTGAGACTAAATTCAGTAAGAATGACTTTTTAAACATTTTCCTTTATTTTTGCCGACGAAACTCGCTATTTTAAAATTCCTGTGAAATCCACGCAACTCGCGTGAAAATGCCTCATACTTCGAAAGAGTAAAAGGTCTTTCAAGCTTTCCACCAATCAGCGCTCACCCTTTCAAAAGGCTATTTCATAATGTTGGGGTTGTCTAATCACACTTTGATGATTTAGGCTGTGACATGATTCTTGGCATAATTATGCCACTGTAGCCATGTGTTACGTCATGTGCCCATATACGGTCTAATATCTTGCCTGGCAGATGGTCAAGTATCATGTGTAGTTTCCTGGGATTACTCGAAAATGCTTTCGAGAACCAACAGGTATTATGGGGTTTTTTCAAAATATTTTGGCTTCTTTTTGTATGCTATGTATATTATAATAAAACAACATCAAGATAATACGATGATTCCGATTAATACGACTTTGCATTTAAAGTGCACAAGATTGACGCAATACAAAATAGCAACAGTTCAGATTTGTACATATATGTTAATTACGAGGCATGCACGTTCATGGTCGATTACCTAGTCCATTATACCATAGGCGGCCCAATTCAGTGTGTAGTTTCATATAGAGATCAGTGCGCGCGTAAACACACTTCGTAGTTTATGATATAGTTACTATATCATAAACTACGAAGTGTAGTGTTTACGTGCGCACTGATCTCTATATGAAACTACGCACTGAATTGGGCCGCCTATGATTATACTATACTTTCCATAAAACATAGGCATATCGTCTGCATGTGTCAACGAAGGAAATTTGATACAGTAATTTAATAAGCAGTATGTTTCATAGTTATATGAGAAGTATTTATGATTGAGTGGCTATTGTTATGGCGCTTTTTATGGAACATTGACCTCACGTCAATTTAAAACAATTGATGAAATGTGCTATGGAGTCATGGCAGAAATGGGCTCAAATTTCGGAGAAGAAAAACGTGGCCAGAGAAAACTGTGTGAATTCTTGTTTTATGCTCTAGCATAAACTAACGTCTCCGTTGTCCGTAGTATATACAGTTGATTTTAAGTTTAAAAACACACAAAAGAATCTTTCACTACAAAATATACAGGTAGAATTCGACCTATTGAGCAAAATCGGTAGTCATTAATTCAGTTTGCATCATTTTACCTTGTGAAAAAGCTCAATATGCTTTTTCGTGTGCTTTTAAAATCTTCGTCATTTAACAATCAAGTTAATTTCAGCCACAATCTTTGCATTGTATAAACATAAATTATTAGTTCCTTCAAAAAAAAATAATGTTTATAAACTCTTCACGAAGGAAATCATTGCCGTCAAGCATTTTTATATGTGATATAGATCCACGTAGATTTACACAAAACTTTTGCTTTGATTTTTTTCGCCTTAAACAACATCTATATTAAAATCTTTTGTGAAATTAACTTTGAAATTTCTTCGTAAATAAACTCACAAAATGGTTATTAACATGGGTCAATTTTAAAGCCATTTAAATTACTCAAAGTTCGTGTTTTGTCTTATTTGAAAAATTTATGTCTGGGTTTCGCGTCTTTATATCTGATAATTGCACTCTTGGCTCGTGTTTACGTAGCATTGACGTAGCTACATACGAGTTATGCCAGATGAAACTTCACATGTAAACATTTATCTTCAGGCATGTTGTTATCACGCCATCGAAAGTTATAATTTTGGAGAATGAGATCTATAAGATGGCGCCCGATGTGCAAATATATCAAGTTACATTCGTTCGCAGGCCAGAAATGGGCAAGGAGCAATGGTAAACCGTTCATCATACTTTTGCCACATATGGTAAATTGTTTTAATACTTTTGCCGCAGAATTTTTGTTGCGTATTGAAACCATTTGCATAATTTGCAACACAATAGAATTCTACGAAAACTTACCCTGCGTTTTTCTTTGCCAACTGATTTAGCATAATATCCGGTAACAAATTTAATAAGGTTGTTAAAGTCGATCAGTACTAATAATGTTTGTTATTTTACACGCAGCAAAAATAAATAAGGTTGGGTTTGCGCGTGCCGCATTTACACACGTTTCCTGTGGCAGGTTTTTTTATAGCAATGTTTTTGCCGAATACGCATGTTTACTTTTTTTCTGAATAATTAGTTGGAGCATTCTTGCCGCTTTCTTTCCGCTTTCTCTCCGCTTTCTTAAGCTTTTTAAACAACACTTGGCACCCATCGATTTTCCTTGTTTGTCCATTATTGGGGCCACAAAAATGTGCTGATGTGCTCAGCCAGCATGGAAGTGTGCTTGCCACCAAGAAAACTTAGCAAAATAAAACAAACAGATGAGTTGAAAACGTGTCCGTGATGGGAATTATTCTAAGCCGGAAGCCTGGAACTGCTACCAATTTTTTTGAATGAGAAATACATTTCTAGAGTTGAGAGTTTTGTCATTTGTGCGACGTTAACTTAGCATAAGCGATCCTGTAAACATGCATAAAAGTAAAGGTCACATCTCTAGAAACATATTTCCTGCTAAAAAAAGTGGTAGAAAATCCAGTTTAAAATAATCCCCGCCGTTGGAAACTTGGACCCTATCTGTGATAGTCTGTCCAAATAGTCCACCTGGGCATGAAAATTAAATACTGGTCAGCTTACCAGCGCCAAAATAAGAGCAGGATATGTTTTTAATAGTTTCTTGATGAATATTTCCTTTCAATTAAAAAAATGAACAATTCATGGCAGAGATTGTCAGATCATCTAGGCACTTTGAAGACGTCGATCGATATTTAGACCATATTCAACATCATATCAACGACCCTTTTTGGGACAATTTGGGACAGATATGTCGCCATTTTAGAAGTTATTTGTATTATGCAGTAATGACGAGGCATATTTAATTCTGGGCATTTGATGTTGTATGGATGAATGCATAGAATAAAGATGACATATTTCATTTAAGGTGGCTTGGTTTGCTTGCTCTGCGAGTTATTATTAATGTTCAATATTTTCATTGCGTGTCATCATACTGCTGCCATTTTGAAGGTCAAAAGTTTGATATGGATCCGACCACTATCACTGCAACTCAATTATCCTAGCATTACCACTTTAAACTTATGCGCAGGAGAGTGAGAGCAACGAACTGCCACCGAAAATATATACGACAAAGCCACCCGAGATGTGACTGCATAGACTGGTGACTGAACGACTCCAATTGATTTTAAAGATTAAATGTTGGAGTGCTAAAGAGAGCGATGATGTTCCGTCATTAATGAGTTCAAAACGAAACCAGACTTTATTCCTTTTGCCTTTGTGCACTCGGCTATAGAATCGTGTGAAACAAAATTGGCTTAAGACAAAAAACCCGAAAACCCGAAAACTCGCTATGGGGTGTTTAGTACATGCAGAAGTTTTATAAGGGTCCACTAACAAGCGCATTAGACACCATTATAGGTCTGTAATGTCGCATACTTTGCTGGCCTGGCATTCTTAGTGGTCTTGATAAGATTCGGTTTATTTTACAAGATTCGATGCAGCCATGCAGGAATGGGTGTTGGTGGGTATAAATAGCCCTTTTAGATATCCACGTTTGAGATGACAATAATTAATAATAATAATTATCATTATTTCGCTGCAGAACAAATTTAAGACATTTATTCATTTGATAATGTGCGGGTGACCATTTTGACCCTTAATCTATATTACAATAAAAATGAAATGCAAGACAAACCGGCATTATTAAGGGGAACCCTTGTGCTATAAAAAGTATCTGCCACCGTCCCGCATTGTTATCTTATCGTATGCTTGGCAAATTCCTAAATGATGAGCGCAAGAGCATAACTTTAGAACAACTTTTTAAAGCCGGCATGAGCTTGCCCTTAACCTCAGCTATTAATTAGTTATTCTTCGTTATTTTGCAAGGTCTTGATTTGTTTTAACTCTAACAGGGAATTGATCATTTCAAAGATTAAATATACAAACTTCTATCTCATACGTTTTAAATCTACGTACGTTCGAATAAGGAAGTTTTGTGAGACACCATGCATACATGTAAATTAATCAAACCTAGATCAACTAAATTCCCTCCGAAAACATTGGTCTTACACTCTTACAATTTGCTTTGGCGTGTTTTCAGCCGAGTACCTTAGGCAAACTATTAATTATATACTAGTGAAAAATAGAACTTTCGCGCTATTTTGCTAAACTTTCGTTTATATACGAAGCAAACAAGATGGTACCATAAATTACTGAATATCGTATTAAAATTTGAGGGGGCATAATTTCGTTTGAACGGTTTAAAATCGATGAAAATTGTCCATGGAAAACGATGGTAATCAGGGTATTACGTTGTAAACATACTTCGAATAAGATACGATACAGCAGGCTTTAGGAATTAGCACATCAAGTTGGCAAATTTTTAATCCTCCCCGAAATTGTTGTGTTTTGTCATTGTATTGCTTGAAGAATAGTTACATCTCACCTTTTGCTATCTTAGGACATCAGTCTGAGCACTCTAACCGGTGTATCTCCGCTGTCTTCTCTCGACAAACGACCCAGGCATCGGCGAGGCAAGAACCAACATTGTACTGTAAATATTGATATGTCGAAATTGGCAAGGCTATCAGATTACACTTTGCGCCAGCTGACAAATGCAATTATAAGTGACAGTGAACATCGGTCGTTTATCAAATTACAAATTCTTGGGCAATGTGAGGCAGTGTAATGATCAGTCTAGATAAGGCAAATTCTTGGAATATTTTCGGCAAAATTTGATACTCCGCACTAAAACAATAAAAACAGTAACGGATTTCTGCTACCGGGATGAAGTTTGACTCAACTTACCACTTCGAAAGCTGCATAATGATGGCGATAATGCATAGTGATAAAACTGGCAGGAAAATACACATGAGCCGAATGTCATTGTTGTAACATAAGTGCCTTCATCACCGTAAGGTCTTGGGTTCAAGCATCTTATGGTCTATAATACACATGAGCCGAATGTCATTGTTGTAACATAAGTGCCTTCATCACCGTAAGGTCTTGGGTTCAAGCATCTTATGGTCTATTTTTGCGCTTTCAAAAGCCAGACCATAAAATCTGTGACCACATCAAAAATGTTGCATGGCTACATTCTTGGTTTTGAAAAATTTGTAAAGCTAACTATTAGTCAGCGATCAAGTTTCAAAAACTTAAAATTTACGCATGTAAATCGTCACAAAAATTTGGACATTGCAAATCAAACAGGCCGTATGGGAAATTCATACCGGGAGTAATTGAGTAAAATCCGTTTAATATATAAGAAAGTCTGCTTCTACAGAAAGTCAACAGAAAAAAATAATTTTGGAGTCAAACTTTTGTTGGGATTGAGTGGCTTATTACTGCAATATTATAATGAATTATGTCAAGTAGAAGTGAGGACTATGGATAACCATTAAGACAATGAGATTTGTGCACTTATATGGGCAATGAGATTTTATCAAAATTTGGGCGGCGGGCATATGGAAATAGGACCCCCCCCCCCCACACTATCTCATCATGCTTGTTTAAACCTTTTTGCACGAAATAAGATAACTATTAGTATTTCGAGCCATTTTTGTGTGTTTATGTTGCTTTTCATAATTCTGATATTGTTGCAGAATTATTCACTGAATTTCGCCTGACAATCGTTGTTCGAAATTCTCAGTAAAAGTTCGAAACATAAATGATGTAAAACCGTCAGTCCATATAACTTAAATTTTTTTCAGAAGACACGCTATAAATATAAAAAAAATAGAATCGCCTTGTTTGTTATTGTACGTTTCTGGCAATTGGTTTATCTTCACCCATACTACAGTATTGTCCGAGCTAGCTTCGTACAACTCGCATGCGTATGATTATAACCTCGCCGTCGCTTGGTTAATACAGCCAAACCTCGCGGTTTGATATTTTCCCGCAGTCCTCACTCTAAGCTAGTAAGTGATTTTTATCTCGAGCAGCTGTAGTCTAAATCAACAAATCAATCATGTTTATTCTAGCATCATGGTGTTTGTCGTACTTCTAAACTGCTAAAAGCTACCGTAACATAAACTTGCCAGTGTTTATCTAAACTGCTTAAATAACTACTAGCTGACCTTTTACTTCTTGATGTATTCGTTCTACTTTGTACTTCAGTTGTTTTTCCCCAGCGGATTACCACTAGCAGAACTAGGAATTACAATCGCCCACTTGTGTTGGACACACTCATGCACACCAGGGTTGCCAGATTTCTTGAATAATTAAGCCAAACCATCATTAGTGCTGTCAAAAAAACAAAGAAAACAAAAGGCAAATACAATGAAAAACAAAGAGCATTGTTAAAAGTTTGGCTAATTTATTCATGCAATCTGGCAACCCTGATGCACACTTGATGTCCGCAATGCATTCTGGATAATGGCAAATCTAGCCCGACAATTTGGGCAATTTTTGAACATTGATATTATTCACTTCTTTTTAAACCAATCATAGCTGTGAAGAATAAGATATTAGGATAGCTTGATCGAATCATGGAGTCCAATTCCATCCATGCATGGCTTGTGCTAATTCGGTTTTGAAATTAAAAAACAGTTTCTAATTTTGATAAATTATCACTGTTCACGGCGGTACTTGTGAAAGACAAGATGTTTTTAACGTGATCAAATAATTCATCAGGCTTAAAAGGAAGTTAATCGAATTTCAAGGCTTAAGCCCCTTTTTCGCAAGCAAAATTATTGCCGAACAAATATCATGTGTGATATCATTTTTGACCATGTAAATTATGAACTTTCGGCAAATTTGTCAATTCCTAATTTACGCAATAAAAAAAACATTTGACACATGAAATTTGTCGAAGAAAATTTTGTCGTGTGAAAGGGACTTTACTGATTCGAATTCTGGTAAAATGTATACATGCTGCCATCTTTGTTTAAAGAAGTATATATAGCTATGCTTTAAATAAACGACGTTCTGACCTGATTAGACGTCGAGCTAGTAAACTAGGGGAATTTTTTTATCAAGTTGGATCGATCAATATAAATGAATTAAACATCAGGAAATTAAAATTCATGGCATTTGTACGCAACTTTAAAAAGCACCTACTGTTTGCTCTCGACAGATCAAGGGGCATGTTCATTGCTGAGTTCGCCGCGCTAACCAGCCTGGGTTCTAGTTTGCTTCACTGTTTTAATTTTTGTAGTTCTGCACTTCCGTTTTATGCCAAAACGTCAAAAAGTGAAACTACTAATCATGAAGACAGGATTCATCTGTCCATGTTTCGGCTTTCCAATTTTTTGTGGCCTCATAAGATTAAAAGATTAAAGATTGATGTGCCAAAGAGTGTTATTAATGAGTTGAATTAAATCGTTATTCAATTGGGATTAACTTGTGTAGTAGATAGATTTAAACCAAACAATTTTGTTATTTTTGCTAAAGGTCCAAATATCCATTCATTGCTAATTGCAATAAAAGGAACTCCTGGACATTTTTCTGAAAATCTTCCAACATCATTTGGAGCTCGTTTAAAAATTATTTGTTTATAAGAAAAACCTTGTGTATTGCAGATTCGACAGCGCCATCTTGACATTCACATCCTATATGAAGTGGAAACTGGTTGCTGTGTGTATACTGAACAATATGAGGAATGGTCGAGCTCTAAAATATGCCCAGGAGATTTTCAGAAGCATCTGTATATATGCCTCTTGTAATTTTCTTCATTAACATCAGACATCTCCTGGCGACATATTTTGCACAAATTACAAACAAAATCCTATCATTCTATGACAAATAAGTTCTAAGGGTGAAATTTATTGAATCATGTGAATATTCCTTAGAGATGGAAAGTCCCCCCCCCCCGATTCGTGTTGTTGCCGTCAGTGCGAAGATTTATCATTTCCCCGTTGTTTGCTTACTTTGTTGGGCCCACTTATCTGGAATGCCCCGTTTAAGTGTCATGTTTTTTATGTATGCTGAGATTAAGCTTTTGTCACGATGTGTCCTGATCGAGCTCGGCTAGCTCACAACCTGAACTCTCGCAACTTGAATTCGTAACCTCACAACCATGTGCGCGCATCCTCCTTCTTAATATATTTTAATTTTTCTTGATATATGTGTTACTGAAGCTAAAGAGTGCGCGGTCATGACGGGAATCGAACCAACGACCGCTGGAATGTATAACCACAGTATAGCGAATAAACAGTAGCGCCTCTCAGCAGTTCCACATCTCCTATTATTTATATGCGATAGCACTTATGCAGATT
This sequence comes from Muricea muricata, assembly GCA_963855995.1. Lineage (NCBI taxonomy): Eukaryota > Metazoa > Cnidaria > Anthozoa > Malacalcyonacea > Plexauridae > Muricea > Muricea muricata. The sequence continues at coordinate 5,196,691 of OY979726.1, read as the reverse complement.
TTCCCTAAGGCTATTGTGCTCACCACCAAGTCTCGTAGTGACGGATAAATTTCCTCACATCAAAGTGAGACTTGTTGGTAACGACAATAGCATTAGGGAAAACCCGCATTAGTGCTATTGAGTGAATTGACTGGCCAGAATAATGACGAAACAGCCTGTTCAGCGTTTCTATTGGCCAAAAAAAAGGCAATCGACTGGCATGCAGAACGTACGTAATAAACACGCGTAAAAGACATGCGTGGGGACATAAACTTCATAGGTTCTTACTTGAGTGGCCCTTCATTCTATATTCTATTCTGCGACATGCACAATCTCGTAGCCAGAGCCCGCGATCCTCTTGTGGAGGAACCTTGAGAAAAAGCCAAAAAGAATGCAGTTCAATGCATTCCCGTACGCTGTACGCTAGGCAGACGCGCAATATTTAAACTGTGGAAGATGGCTACTCTTGAACAAATGGACATTTGCAGGTTCTATTAGTTCTAGATTTTTGACTGCCTATTATGCGAATAATACTAAAACAAAGCAGCTATAAGTGCCATTGTTGATTGTATTGCTTAATCTTAAACTTGTGTAAACTAACACTAAAATTCGCTTATACAGTATGTAGCACTTCTACATGGACTCTGTTAATCGATGAGAAGTATAACTCACAGTATATAATTTTTCATTCCGAAATGGCTTGAAATGACAGAGCTAATTTAGGTTCAGCTTTGGTTCTTGATAAATTAATTATCAGGAGAGTCGATCAGATTAATCACAGCAATTTGCGTCCAGCCACTAAGCGCAAACGTGACGTTTGGCCGTTTGAAACGGTTAGATGCCAAACCCGACGGTTCTGTATAGAAAACGCTGTCTTTTTATGTCATGTTTTGATACCCGTTCTATCAATTTTCATTATAAAGCATACCAATTTTGTGGAGCAGAAAGGATACAAAAGCGATAAAATTTGTAAATAATCGTTTCTTACATGTGAAACGGACTCAGTTTTGATCATTTTAAACAACAGCCAATCGAAGGATTGTTTCATCCGCATTTTCTCAGACCCTCACGATTCCTCCACCGATGATCGCGGACTCTGGCTACGAGAGATTGATGTATAACACTAAAACAAATGATAGTCGCCGTTCTGTTAATATTGCCCTTAGGAAAGTTTCTATATTTGTTACGTTCCCTTTGGTTAATTAATCGTAATTGCCTTTGGACATTATATACTGAATACAAGCACTTCAATTGAAACTATAACGTTGTTCTAATATTAAAGCAAACAAAATAGACTTTACTGTGTACGCTCATTTTGTTGAGTTAGTTAACTTAAGATCTTTCAGTACAATTCCGGAAGTACCGTTATATATTCTTCATCAAAAATCACGATTTTGGGGAATTTTCGTTGATATTAATAAAATAGCAACCCACTTATTTAGGAATTTCGATGCATACTTAACGCTTAAATGGTTTTCAGCAAATTTAAATGATTTAAATGACTTGAACACCATAAGGAGTTCCGGTATTGAGAATGAAGTGTATGTATCGAAATGAGAATGAGAATGTATCGAAACGATGTTGTTTTGGTGGCTGTAGCCATTGTAAACAGTCATAAAAATGGAGTAAACACGAAGGAATCAAGTGTACAGGACATCGACACTTAAATAAGGTAATTTAAAGTGCATAACTCGGCTCCTTACTTTCATGACGTGTATTGCAGTTAGCATCTGGATTCCTTATATTCATACGAGAAATACATCGCTCCCACGTCAACATCCGCTGGATAATCTATTAGGAAGTTTAGTTAGATTTAGTTTCTGTTTAGAAAACTGGAGTAAACATCAAAGTTTGGTCTGTCGTATATTAACATGGTAAATAAGGCAGTATTTCTGTACGGTCTAACGGCAGTCGAAATACCATTAAGCTAAATTTATACTAGGCATAGTTATACTAGATAGCAAGTTTCGTTTCTCTTTTGCCCCTAAAAGGTCCGCCACGTAAGTGCTTAATGTGAAAGTATTATAAATTGAAAGGAAAATATGTGTACAATTAAGCTCTTCAATCCATATCCGATTTATTAGTGGTTCACTTGATACGTGTACATAAATAATTCAATCCAACGTATCGATTGCATAGATCACTTCAGTATATGCTTTTAACTGCCTTCCTTCATTGAGTACTTCCTTGTTTTATCAAAGCCGGTCATTACTGTACAAATATATTTTTTGCACACAATTAACTTCAGCTGTATGATAAGGATTAAGTACCAACATTGTATTTTAGCGAGAGCATACCTCGAGAATATGATAAATTACTAAGGTAACCAGTGTCATATTTTGTGATGCAGATATTCACAGTTAACTTGTTTTTTTTATGCCTAGGCTAATACTACATTTCGTGACTCATTATTGGTTTTTTTTTCGCTTCGGAATTTATAGGCTAACCACTGGGCCTTATGATATAAGTAGCTAGTATTGACTATTATGGTGTAAGATATGGTCTTGACCTAACTCATACATTCGTTATTTTTGTTAGAAATAACAACGGTCCCTGTCAGTGTCAGTAACTCAGTATTTATATGTTATTGAGGTATTCTTCAAACCATGGCTCATTTAAATTTTGATTCAAATCTGTTATTGGCTTACAAGCTCTAGATTTGTTACAAAGTATTAAGTACAGTGCTTAATATATTGCAGTGAATTTCGGACAACTTATAATCTCTTACATGTGAGATTATTTACAATTTCACATACGAAAATTATCACACTTTTCAACTATTAATCATAGCTTTAGTTTGTAGATAGTTTATATTGCCTGAAAAGAAATAAACAAAAAAAAATACACGCGCACTTGGAAATGCCAGATTTATATCTCGTGCATATTGGACACGATATTGTTCAACGATCGTCGTCAAAATGAATCTGGTCATTTCCGCGCACCCATCCCAGTATTATTCTCTATTTATTAGTGAGATAGCTGCGAGATAATCTAGCTGGAGATCCCAATTTAGCCTTCCTACCTCATTGCTCTATGTTAGTCATGTGATGATTTAACCGGAGTACTGCGAGAAAAACGCTCGAGATCAGCTATGCGAGAACCAGCAATTTGAACACGACCACTGCGTGGTGTGACGACTATTTTGTTTCGTCGTTTGTCTTCCTACGGGAGGGGGCGGGGAGGGGGGGGGGGTGTTAAATTGCGCTGTCGGCCACATGAAACAAATTCCTTGATTCCGCTCAACAATGCTCACAGTGCCGCGTTAGTATATTTTGTATTTTTTTGTGAAATCCATGACTCTCAACAACAAAGGAAAAACCACTGCGACCCAAAAGTATTGAATATGATAAGTAGTATGCGTGCGCAGGTAAAAAATATAGATGCACCACAGGGTGAAATTTGTGTGTAATGGCCTAGAGACATGAATTCGTTCCATAATCACGAAACTACTTAACACTATCATTTGTTGGGAAAACGTATATCAAGGAGAAGTACACAAAGTTGCACAAAAAAATCCTTTCCACAACAGTCAAATTCATTGGGGTAGGAATATTCGGGGAGGGGGTACATCTCAGTTTTGGAAGACTTGCTGGTAAAACAGAAAATATGCATGGAAAAGTTAAGGTGTTAAATACGTTCGGCAAATTGTACGCTATTGAATAATGAAGAAGATGAAAGACCTGAGAGTATCTACTGCGAAGTTTGAGAAAAATGTCGATAACAGCACTTACCTTTAGTTAATATTCCACGAAAACAGTTAAATTCAGCATTAAAATGTTTAATATGTTCGGTTTCAACAAGCAATCATATACATGGATCTTTATTAGAATGAACTGTAACATGTTTTGGTAAAATAACCAAATCAAAATTAGTTGTCTCAGCCGCATGTTATTTTTAGTTTTTACCAATATTATTTGTTCATGCAAAACAACCAAAGTATTGGTTGGATAATGACATTTTTTTGTTGCTTGATTTCCTCTCTAATTTCCACGCTATCGATTTGCAATTTGCTGTGAATAATATTCTTAGATGTTTCTTTAGAAATGATTCCACGGTCTTTATGGACGCTCTGCGTTTTCCAAGCAATCTTGCTGTTTTTCCTGGTTGATTTTTCCCTAGCACAGACGGTTGCACCAACAGTGCAAAGAGCGCCACCAACTACAAAGACAACAACAGAAGAAGGTACGTGAGCATACGTGAGACCACTATGTTTATTTTCTAATTAATCTGGACAAACAGAGAAAAACAATCTATATCGCAGGAGCAGGGAAGCATTTTGTTTTGTGTTCATTTTATGTTTTTACGACCAGTAAGTGCATTTGAAAAAAAAATTATTTATTTTCCTAATTAATATGGACATGCTTATCTATCGTGGGAGTATATGCAAGCATGCGTACATTCTATTTTGTATTTATCTCATGTCTTTATGTCCAGTCATTGCATTTAATTTCTGTGCGTGGGATTCTACAGCAAAGCCCATTTCTTTGATATTCTCATAAAAAAACACCTACTTGAATAAAAAGTTGTATAAAAGCTTATCTATTTAAAAAATAAGTACCTCATGTCATATATAAAGAGTTAGCTGCCTTTTAAGAGGTGTTTAAGTTTATGCTATATCAGAATGTGAAGAAAGAAAGGGTGTAGAGTGAAAGGAAATTCAGTTTAAGAAAGGAAATTCAATTAATCCTATAGGAGGATATTGGCACTTAGTATGTGTGATTAACAATTTAACTATGTATATTATAATCTCGCTTTTATAAAGTTATTATCATTATTATTACACATTATAATAACTTTAGCGAGCGTTGTGACGTATTTTGCTGGCTAAAATAAACAAATCAGCGGGCTAAAATACATTTTAGCCCGCTGACGTAATTAATAGCCAATTTTTAAATCATTTTAAATGTCTACTTTTGAGTGATATTTTAAATTTTTGCTCAAATATATGGCCTTTAAAGTTGTTATAATAGCAATAGAATTGATGTTCTTGGGTGATTCTGAGTCGGGCCAAAAACATATTTTTGCCCGCGAACGTCAACTCTATTGTTATATTCGAACTTTGTTCTTGATCGGGATTTGGTCAACAACCCGCGGGCAATTCGCAATATCCCAAGCAATCGTCATGTGCTACATCATCAGCGTCCAATAATTTTTATTTTGGACCGAACATCGATCCAAAAAAAAGTTATTGGACGCTGATGACGTAAACATGGCGAATGTGTGGTGCCTAGGCCCCGCGGATTGACATCTTTTAAAAAATCGCGGGAAAATAAATTATAACAACAAAATGGCAAACTTGCGGCAGATTTTCCTCGTTTTACGAAGAAAATGTAGCGGTATTGTTGCCAGAAAAAGATAGCGAAAGCACTAAATGTTTGTGTCAAAACATTTTCCAAGAGTATCTTTGCCACAAGAACACCACTAAACCTTTTAACGTTTGCTAACAGACATTTTTAATACAGATAATTTTGCATTGTTAGTTCTTTGAGTTTGTTTCACTATGCTACAATATTTTTGAATGTATGATAAAGCGATTATCGGATGTGGCTTTGCATATCAAGAATAACCCAGATCTCGTTTTTGCCATCCAATAACTCGGTCTGAATAATTTTTTATATCAATAAAATATATGTATCTATGAATGTATGTAACTCATCACACAAATTAATGTAATCAAAGAATGATGTTGAGTTTTCAGGAAATTTCTTCTGTTTGTTGAATTTATGAATGACATTTGTGTTTCCTATTGTTTAGCCGCAAGGGAAAAATTCGATACAGTTGTATTAATTATCGTCGTGGTCATTGTCTTTGTGTTTGTGCTGACAATCATCATTGTAGTCGTAGTGTCTCTGGCGGATACAAGACGTCCTCCACCACCACGACGAACACCTCCAGGTTCAACTTCTAACAATACTCGGCAGTCAGGATCTTCTCATGTAAGCAGCAATGATTTTTTTCAAGCTGTGCACCTGGAAAATATTTCGTGGACTTTTGAAAACGGGCTCTTTATCATCATCCCCGACCTTTTGTTAATGTCTAGTATGAGAATCCAATTTACTGTAACCGCAACATTGTTCGGACCAAGAAAAATAGCATTGAAATTTTATTATAGTTTGACTACTTCGTTTCAAATTTGGTAGTGCGCAAATTTCTTTCCTTGATTGTAGCTACTATACCAGTTATTATACTGCTGATAATGTTATTGTAATGATGCAATGATCATAATTGATCATTAACGATTAAAGCTTTCTACATAATTATCTGTACCGCGCAAGTTTTATCGCCAATAAATATGAGATTCAGTATAGGCAAAACTACTTCATACGTACAATTCGTACTTTGGCACAAATTTCTACTTCGTAAATTTTACACAAGCCCGACCGAAAATGCCGCACAGAGACAATGACTTGTGACAATGACTTGTGACAATGACAAAACATACATAATCACTTGTAATAATTCACAGTTTAGCTTACTACCACCCTGATTTTTACCTAATTCCAACCACAGCAGTCAATTTTTTATTTTTACAAAGAAATGGATTTTAGCTCAAGATTTTTTTTTGCATTCCTCAATGGAAATTTTTATTTTTCTTGACGTAATTTTTCCGTTTCTAGATTCCACAAACAAGATCAACATCTAGCAGTCAAGGTGCCTATGAGGCCAACGTTATACCCAATGTTTACGCTGATGGTTTTCAAGAGGACGCTAAATGGTGGGAGATACCAGACAGTCAACTAAAGGTCTACCCAAACACAGTATTAGGCTCAGGACAGTTTGGCGTCATACTGCTTGGAGATGTGATAAAAAATAATAAAGAAACGAAATGTGCTATTAAAACTTTAAAATGTAAGAATTTGTTGTAGTTTTGTAAGACTGAGCGTAGTTAAAAATTATATTGAAATTGAATACTTTTAAACCCGGATATTTTGCAGCTGGAGCATCTGAAAATGAATGGCGAAGTTTAACAAATGAGTTACAAAACATGGCCACTATGGACCAGCATCCAAATATCGTGAATTTGATTGGAGCTCAGACGAAAACTGCAGGCAAGTACAGATAATGAACTGGTCCTTCGAGCCTAATTTTGTCTTACTTTTTCGGAACAATTTTTGGTACTTATCTATGTGTCGCACTCTATGCATTTCCATTGTTATTGCGATTGTCTCCGATGTTATACGAATTCATGATCAATCATGTCGACATTAAGATTAAGGACGGAGTTAAGAAAAAGGTTTGGAGATAGGAGAAGGCCTAAAATACGAGTCACACCACACCTGCGCAATTGATTGTAATTGATGCACTTTGCACTAGATGTCCCTCTTGCGTCTGTCTTATATGTTTTCTTCTTAAATCCGTCTTACATGTCTCTTATGTCATATTTCTTCTAGGTATATTCTATGTGGTGGTTGAATACTGTGCGAATGGTGACTTGTACAACTATGTGAAAAAACACAGAACAGACACGAACTGGTTGGGACAGAAAGATGGCGGAACTTCAATTGATTACGT